>JAOEHI010001660.1:0-12398 GCA_025447815.1 Percopsis transmontana
TTAATGGTTTTTTTAACCCGCACGATAAAATGAAAATGCAGTAATTTTTAATTTGGAACAATTTGGCAAAAAACAAACCCCCCCCCCCCCCCCCGAGCCCCTCAGTATCAGTTTTGCTAAAACTTGGTGCGTGTTTGGTTCGTGGTGATTGTTCCAACTTTCCTGGAGAAGTTGCTAAGTAACCGAAACAGACACCGTCCAGGCTCTCTGTCAGAGAAATGGAATCCTGAGTCAAGATCTCAGACATGCAACCACACCTACGCATTATTTATTAATTCTCTCGCTGTGGTGTTTTCAGTGGAGCCCGAGGGAGGAGAACAGAAATGGATGGAAATATCTGTGTGGAGAAGTGTTAATCACTGAAAACACTCATATGGTAATGTGGCTTTGTGTAGGACATCCGTAATGTTTTCAGCCTGTTTGTGGTCCGTTCAGGAACAAACATATGGTCAGCTGCCGTAGCATGTAGAAGTGTGGTGTTGTGTCCAAGTGCTGCGAGGTTCTCAGTGGGACAGGAATGTGATTGTACACGAGGCTGCTTGTAATTAATTCCTCCATGAAACATGTAAATACCCCAGGAGGAATAGAGGATCTGTTTCAGGGACATAAAGGAAAGATTGTGGCTACCACACCCCCCCACCCCACCATTATACATGATTGTGTTTCATTCTGCATTGTGTCCATAGAGAGATTGCTAACCATATGGCCAGATACACAATATTATCATAGAAGCTCCTCTTTCTTACCAACTGACAAGTGTGATAGAGGCATAGAGGCCTCACAGGGATTTAAAGTGTGGTTTAGTGTCGAATCAAGTGTGCAGCGCTGCTGTCTCCACTCCACAATTTGTGCTTTTTATATGAAGGCGTAATATCACGAGAGCCCCCCTTTGTTTATTGTTCTAGTGGTCAGCAGAGGGTTGGCGAATGGATGAAGGACACAGCTGAGACGACCCGCTCTTTCACCATGCTTTGGGCACACTGTGAATAATATTAGCTCCCTAGTGACTGTCATCAGCTTGTCAAGCTTCTGACCTCATTTGAGATTTTCCTGATTTGTCTGGTCTGTTTTTGATCTGTTAGTAGGCAAATCTGTTCACATGAGGCTGGGGGACATGAAGAATCAGTGGAAGTTGTAAATAGAAATGTTTCATTCATGTATTACGTATACAACACAACTGGAGGCAGTTGTGTAATTGCAGTCAATAGTCCTAACTGGCGTTCAACTAATGGTGACTTGTCACTGGTGTGACATGTCCCCTGGGCATTGTAAACCAGATGGGTGTCTTTATGTAGGAGTCGTGTCATTAGCAAACCTAAGGCATCTTCTCATAAAACAGTACATAAAACAGTATTACAGTACAGCAATGTTTACTGTTGTGGAAAACACAATATCAACCACGTGGGCAGCTTGCATCGGGCCACAGATGTTTCGCATCTGTTTATATGAATGAGCACCCTTCAAACTGACCTACTATAACTGCAACAAGGTATTATTCAACGACTCTTGACACAATATAATCAAATTATCTCATAAATCTTGCCAATACAATTGCCGTATCTTCTAATATCATGCAACAGTCTTAATCTAATGTGTTTCTATTACAGTTATGTACAATAACAATACAAATCTCCTGATTGGATAGATTGTCATTATTGTTACAGTGAGATCAACACAACATAGTAGCTTGCATCAGTCCTCTAGGTCTTATCAAGACACACTTGGCTGTCAGTAAAGCTTGATAGAAAATCCCTGGATATGGAAATCCCAGGAATACCAGAGGTAGGTATGTAAAGAATGAGGCCATCCCTTTGACAGAGGGCACCTTGTGCTCCTAATGTACATTGTTTTTAATTTGTAACTTGCAGTACATGGTTATCTTGAAAGACAATGTCTGTTTGTTGAGGGGTAGAGATGGTGTGAGCCTGTAGAGAGAGTAGTAGAGAGGAATATGAGATACAAAGGGGGCATGTGCTCTAATTCCAGACACAAATTGAGGAGTTTGACTTTAAGTCTTCATTAATTTGTCTAAAATTTGTCTTTGTGTCCTTACATAACAATGAGCTTCAACAACAGAGGTTAGTTGAGAGTGTTGAGTTACTCGAGAACCTTTACCAAATTACTCTCTCTCTCTTTTTTAACCATGGACATACTACTGATATAGTTCAAAAAGCTGTGTTAGCTGCTGTCACACATACAAGCCCAGGGGGGTAGAGCTGGGAGAGCAGATGAGCCAGCCAGCGAGGCTGGGTCAATAATGAATGAGGTTGCTCTAGTAACCAATGCAACCATTAGACAGACTTTGGCTGCGTTCGCAAAGGGGTAAAATGCTGCCTCATGAGGTGTCTAACCGGACAGCGAGGCATCAAGTGCCGTTAAAAACTGATTGAGCTTTGCTAAGATATGGCGTGTGAACTGGTTCAAAAATAACACTTGGGGAGTTACTCACTTAACCCCTGCAGAATCTCACACTGCTACTGATTGGCCGGCACAGGTAAATGATAGGCCAGCGTAAAATTGTACGTAAAATTGGACACTCACTCACTTAGGCAGGAGACTCCCTTGACCGGCAAATCATTCACCTAGCCGAGCTATGCAATGCTTTATCCACTCACTAGCCCAGTCACTGACTCTCCTAGGCAAGTGACTCACGCGCCTCTCCCGGTTATCCACTGTTTTGCTACAAGTCTGCCATGTTACTGCCTCTCCTAGGCAAGCTACCGGGCACTGTGTCAGTGTAGGACTACACTGACGGGAGAGAAGCAACAAGTTTAGTTACATGGCATGCTTACATCACATGTTAGCATAAATGCTATCCTTAAAGGTTGTTCAAAACCAACTGTCTTAGAAGATGCCTTCACTCTAAAGTTATGCCTTCTGAGACACCTGTCTATTACGGCAGCGAGGCAACTGCCTTCCGTTTCGAACGCAGCCTTTATCTCTTTTATGTTGTGCTATGTTGTGCTAACTGGCCAAAAGTTGCTGCTGGTATAACGTGAAGCAAAGGATACACACAACCTTCCAACAGTTCAGAGTTCATGGATACTTAGAAAACAGACTAAAGGCTAACTTTAATGTGATATGATATCGGTTCTATATCACTATTCTAAAAATCTATAGAATGGTTTCTAGCCTATGTATGCCTAATTTCTTTTGTGAAAAAAAAGTAAATAATGTCTCCTGCAATGCCTTTATTTGAAGAGTTTACTTGTATATTGTATTAATGTACCTATACTTTAAAATCATTTAATCTGCCTTAGTGGAGTCCATATCTTACTATTCCTGCTATTTTCATTAGAAACAACAGTGATCATCATTCGAATGTGTGATTACAGTGGAATGATTACCTTTTTTGTGCTTCATGTAGATGAGTGGTATAAAAGTTGGCGAATCCTTGTATTTTCAGAAGTTCACTTATACATTGAGTAAATAATCACAATCTGATATTTTTGATCCGGTGTATTCTACTCAGAACCTACTGTAAACTGAACAGAAGACTATCAGGAACATAGTGTTTGGACAGAATCGGTTTGTTTTGCATTTGGTTTTATATGTTGTGTTATACAGTATGTTATGCAAGTCTCAGCTGTTTGTTGTGAGATTATAGGCAACCTATCTATCTATCTATTTATCTGAATCAAGTCTGTCTACAGTATGCTTGGTAGAACAGGAAAATGAGAAATTATAACACACTCATAATAATGTCTGCTTGCATTTGGGCAGATTTCCTGGCAGTTGTGGTTTTAATCCAAACCATATTTGACTCTCAAGGTTCTTATAGTTAGGGAGAGATGCCAGAGAATTCCTGTACTGTATGAAGTTTGAGATAATGCGTACCATAAATACGGTCACATAAATATTAGTCACAAAAGCAGCTCACATGGCTAAGAGGATATATTCTCTTCCAGTCCTGAGGAATGTGATTATATGTAATAGACATTTGCATTGACATAGAGGTCCAAATAACTTGGGGGCAGTCATTAATGTATAGTACAAAGCTAGCTGCCTAACTGTCAGCGAAGGCTGTATTTTCCCTATGGGACCAACACTGTCTTTGAACGCAATAAATTATGGGATGTAGTTTGTCACCATACTATGCTCACAGATGATCTGACCATTTCCTGCTTATCGATGGACGTGCCTTTTCATATACAGATGTACACATAAAACTTCTTGTTCTTTACCGTTGCCCATGAGGTGCAATGTGAGCGTGATTCTCCCATTTGCCCATGCTCCGAAAATGTTTCCAACCTGCCTGAGCAGGAAGTACCCATGACTTCCTGTTGGCCATCTTCTTGTGGGAAAGCAGAGGGCCTAGACGTTCTAGAGATAGAGCTGGTTTCCTGTGCTGGCTGGATTGGGCTTGGACGTAGGCTACACTGTAGGTTACAGGCAGTGCCATTGGTGCTGAGGGAAAAACCAACCTCTGTGTGAATGTTCTGCCTGATAGAGCGGGATTGTTTTGGAGCACAAGGGAGGTCACCATAACAGAGAGGCAGGCTGGATAGTGGGTGTTTCCTGTTAGCAAGTGCACTATAAAGATCTGGGACCTCTTTCCCTCTTGCCTCCTCAGAACATATAGGCCTGTACACAATACACTGCCTTAATCCTACGTAATTTACAGCCTTCCAGCCAGACCATTGAGTAGTTGTAACACCTAATAATGAAAGTTATAGCCTACCGTACCCTGTGTGGTTTTCACACAGAGACTTTGTATTTAAAAGAAACATTTTATAGAGCATTAGCTAAGTGAAGGCTTGTTGCTCAAGTGAGGTTTGTTTTGACGGAGGCTGGAATGCTCTCAGCTGTTCTGACAGTTTGTTTAGTTCTGGCGCTCGCCCATCCACCCCAGATGGACCAAGTGCACAGAGCGGAGTGGTTGGGTGGTCGCTGTTAAGAAAGGCTAGGATGTTTCTTCCATTGTTTTACTGACGTAAATGCCGCCGCCCGCCCCTTTATGAGCGTAGTGTACTGTCTAACTGCTGTCACACCATAAAACGTTGTCTCTTACAGTATCCTGCTGTGGAAGCCTTACCTCACACTCGCACGTTTTTTATCATCAGGAGCTCCTTTCTACAATGTAACAGTCAAGTCAATTGAATATTGCGTTCCCTCACTACAACTCCATTTTTAGGAGTATTATTTGGGTTATTAGGCCCCATCCATGATCTAGCATTATTGGCTCTAGAGAGACTAAGTCCTTCTTCTGGACCACCTCTAAACCACCACAGAATATCTACTCTGCCACTGTCCCCTTGGACTTGAATCCCCATCAGCTGTTCTCATCAAAGTATGATTATTAGCAATGTCAACCTTCTCCTTCCTTTTTCCTTAAGGGACCATCAAGTCAACAAACCAGTTTGCATTCCTCTGAAAACTGATAACTCAACTGTAACAGGTCTTCCACCTAATAAGGGACTTTACAAAAGCAGTGGAGGAATGTTCCCTACAGGTATGCAGCATATAAACCTTACCTCTAAATCGGCAACACAAATTTTTGATTGACATACTCATTTTCTTAATGACATCCAATGTCTGACTATACAGCCAGACATCAAAAACATACCTTATAAACCCTTATTCTGTAACTGCCATGTTTTGTGATCGCTCCTTTTAATTCCATGCTCTGTTAATGCACGAGACCTTAAGAAGACTTTTACAGTGAGTCTCCTTTAGTCCCAGTCATATCCAAGGCTTCATTACAGACAGGTGCTCACAGCCTGCATAGTAAATAAATAGTATTAATGTCAGCAAATATAGGTGGCTGCAGCTGTATTTGCCACCCAGAGTAATTGGTTTTGTGTGAGTTTATAGCCATAGGATCGTATTAGCCAAAGGGTTAAACTGGTCAAGCCTAACACCCAACAGACACACAGATTACCCTCATAGGATTATAGCCTGAAAGCAGTACACTCCTGCTGGAACACAACTGAAGTGTTGGTAGACGTGTCTAAAAAGCAGACTAATGGTGAACATGTACCAGGCTGTAAAATGTAATTGTGCTCTCAGCCCCTTTAATTTGTCTGTTAAAGTAATGTTTCCCACCCATCGCCTTCACAGTAAATGACCAATGACTTTTAATTGTGGGAACCAAGCATTTACTATGAAATTGCAGGAGAGGTAAAGGGCAGACGTTCTTAGCCTAATTTTTTCCCCCAACTGTAACCAAAATGTTTTTGCTTTCTCTGGATGGGATTCCATTTTTATTCAAAGTTGCCTTTACCGTTTAGTGTCCACTACATTTGCATTCATGCAGTCCACCACATAAAACACAGACTATCTCTACATTGCCGCTAACATTTTTTAGGAAAACACTAACAGTCTGTCTACAATGAAAAGAAAACTATTAAGGTAAGCTCTCATAAATGCCACAGGTCGTGTATTTGGTTGTATTTGTGCGTTGTGTCTGTTGGCATCGTTTACTCTAGGGGGATTTTATGTGGCTGGTATACCAGGGGTATTCCTAGTGTCGAGCAGCCAGGCTGCTCTCAGTAGGTTAATCTGCTTTGAATCACTCCCTCCACACTGGGCTCCAACACAACAGGCTGGCCTCTCTGACAGTGGCTTGCTGTGGTCCCTGACCTCCCATTCAGTCTCTTGCACCAGCCTGCTCTGGGATCAGTCCTAGCTCGGATGTGGCGCAACACAGGGAGGGATTAGAGTACAATTAGCCTATACAGTGGCTGGTTTCCTGGATTTTGATTCAAACGGTCTCATTGGCTTGGAAACAAATCTGCACAGTAAATACAGATTTACTCATTTAATGGGTAAATCACTAGTATATCTGGAAGTATATTTGAGTCTTACAATACTATTTTTTTTTTGCTAAGTTTAAGTATTTATTTGGACAGAAGGCTTCTAATGGGTGTTTGGGCAATTACCTAAAATTCCAACTGTGCTTTTGATGACTGCTATCGATCTTTAAATTAATGTCGAAAGTTAGGTATTCATTCACTTGGAATTTCCCCAGAAAGAGTGTTTCCTTCTCCTGGGTGGAGGTAATCGGATGAATCTGGAGTCCCAAGTGAGAGGTGGAATGTGTTGTAACTGTAGTTTGCTTATAGATGATGAGTCCCATGATTTTAATAGGACGTTCACCCATGCCTGTGATATTTCCCTCCTGCCCCACGGCGCATGCTGTTAGCTTGATTAAACAGGCTTTAGATTCTCATATCAGTGGTCGCAGAAGCCCTCTGTGCCAGTTCACGTGCTTCAGCAGACTGTGCAGTGAACTGTCTGTGTGTATGGGAGCCGACACAGCCAGAGGGGATCAGCACTAATGGCTTTTCACCTGCATAGCTGGCATTCCTCACTCTGACACTGGGAGGGGACTGGGGTAAAGACCCACACCCCCCACAAGGGGGCTGGTCCCAGGACTGAGTGGCTATGCTAGATGCGCGTTCAGGTTCAGGTGTTTGGATTAGGTGTAGACTTGGCCTGGGGAACCTTTGAGAAATTCGAGATAGCCCTTTATCTCCATCTGAGACTGTGCTGAAAGCACTAAGTGGGCCGTGGGTGTGAACTGTGCCACCCGTGTGCTCAACAATACACTTGGCTGTATTTGTCATATGAATCCTGGTGAAATTGTTGCCCATTCAAGAAAAATGCACATGAACACGTGGACAGTTTTTTTTATTTTTTTTAAACACACAAGCCTATTGTGTGCTCTCTGTCCCACAATAAACAAACAAGTTCTGTTTGAATCGCTCTGTCACGGAGTTCTGTAGTTTTTATGATAAATCCCTAATGTGATGCTAGATTAGCAACTTAGAAAACCGAGACTGAGGTAAACTAATGCAATTGTTTGAAGGCATAAATAAAGTCTTGCACAATAGGAAATGATATGACACTTGAGGTCAGCATTTGGTTCTTCTGAATTATTTTTTTCTCCTCGTATGTTTTTCAGGGACTTACCATTAAGACTCAGGACTGCACTAAGCGTGCTCTTTGCTGCGGCATTGTGCACGGATAATGAATAAATAAAGCTGGCGCTATGGTGTTCATGGTTAAGAAGTGTGGCTGTAAGGCTAGCCGGGCTGCTTCTACTCCCACTTGTTTGTGACAGAGGTGACATAAAGAGCTCAGCATGCCTAGCTCAACTGGACCACCGCATCCCCCACTCCATGAGCCCTTTCCAGAACTGACTATGCAACCTTATCATTTAAAGACATTGGTTCAAAACAAAATAGAAGCCTCTGTAATTTTGTTGCACTAAAGTTCTTTAAAGTATTACAATCTTATTCATATTCTCTTGACTCATAGGCTCAAATGTTTGTATAGCACCATAGCGAAATTCGCCATTGTTGAAATGTATAATCCTCCTTTGTTGTCATAGTGACTACGCTGCTTATTGGGGAATTGATCCGATCCTTAAAGGGGGTTTGAACCTCAGAATGCAAACAATGAAGAGAGGATCAGCTGAAAATAATTAGATTTTTTTGCAATGACGTGAGCAGTGTACTGTAATCCATACAGTAATGTGCTCTGCTTTATGTGGATTGGATGGGGTGTGGGCGTGGCTGTCCACAATATAAACAGAGGCCTATTCAAAATGCAGACAGTATGCAGTTCTATATTGACTGCCCCAGCCTAGTTGTTAGGGATGCACTCCTGAACATGCGTTTCCTCTCTCAGGAAGGGCGTGTGGCCGCCACTAGCTAAAAACCTACCTTCAATTCTAGAGCCAATCCCAGACTTGCCTATGTAGCTGTCATAAAGAACCACGCTCTCTTAGGTTAGTAATATAGAAAAGAACATCAGACATCTATATTTACAAAAAAAAAGCGAATTGGGTTAATAACTATAGTTTGTTGTTTTATATGATTGTTGCACAATCATATACATTTCCCTTTGTGTGCAGCTAAAGGAATTGTAGTAACAAATGAGCAAATATAGAATTGTGAAATGCATTCACATCTGCATTTCGTATTTGTTATAGATCAAAACAATATTACACATAGTTCAGTGTTTTTATATAAATATATTTTCAACATCATATGAACCTTCCCATGTCCAGGCACCTTTGGTGGTTAGGCCACACCTAGCTGCATCTCTTCTGGCCAAAGTCATCCGACAGGCTTATCTCCCTCCCCAGGGAGCCTGGGCCATGAGCAGAGCCTCAGCAGTGGGGAAGGTGGGCCGACGAGCGCTCATCTCCTCCTCCCCCCTCTGTTCCCCCTGATTGTAAACAGTGCTCAGGGAACCAGCCTCAAGAGGATTTTCCCTGATTACAGAGAAAGAGCCAGCCAAGATTAGCCGATCCTCAGCGGATCCCCGAACTCCTACTTCCCCCTTCCACACCCCAAGCTCTCTCTTTCTAGTCTCATAATAAGCAACGTGCTCACCGCTTAAAGCCCATTTGATTTCATTTGTTCAACACTGTCATCATCCTATTCTATTAGATGAGAGAAAATGCCTTGAATGAGCATGTAATACAGATTGCATTTCCGTTGCCACTTCCTCTGTTTACATAGCCCCGTCTGCTACGCATAAATTGTGTTCGATCAGAAAATCCTCTGTTGAATTCTCGTATTTCTATTTGGCTCCTCTTCCACATTGTTTTGGATGACATGCCATGCTGGTTTTCCAGTTTGACTGCTATAAAGATTAGCCTCCCTTCACACAACACCTCAGGCTCCCTCCAGATAGCCACCTTCCTATCAGTATGGCCAAACTGGGTGACGATGGCTTCCTGCCATTCTTACCTGCTTCCTGCACCTGATGCGTCCTCATGTTACACACTGGCCCCAGCGTGGCTGTCATTAGTGCGGATATCAATGTTAGCTGTATTTTAATGCTCATTCTAAGTGGCTTGTACTGTGGGGTTTCTATAGAAGCGTTTGCACATACCATCTGTTAAGACAACACAAAGCTAATCTCTTAATGATATATTCTAATGGGGATTTCCTTGAAAAGAGTTACAGTGCTGTCACGCACCAAAGAGAGAAATGTAAGTGCTTGACTTGTATGTTTAAAGGATGGGCATGCTTGCATGAATAACCATACAGATAGTTATAGGGAATTGTGTCTGAACTTGATAGCAATTACGGTTCACAAACACAGACTGTATGTGGGAAAATATAGACTTGAATGTAGTTGCTTCTCCTCCGCTAATACAGGGCCTATTGTGACTAGGACAGTGGGCATGCTTCTCATTGCGATAGCTTTAGGTGAGGCCAGTATGGACTTGTTTCAGAATCTACTGAAGCTTTGCTCAAAATTCCTGTTAAAACTTGACTGATGATGCGTACCGTACCCCACCCCCCTTCTGAAGTCACTAGCGCACCTGGGAAGTGGACACTGACATGCCCCAGGTCAAATCATTGTGGCTGACCAGGTGTTCATGATCAGGGTTGCATTTATCATTTGAATGGGCCAATATTTAAGCTAAACTGTGTATTTGTCACAATGTTATCATGCATGCCAACATGGCCTCTGGTCTATCTTCTTCTGACTGTCAATCATAACTGTTATATGTAAATATCTTAAGTACACACAAATGTACACACAAATTTACATGTACATTTAAATTATGTAAATGTAAATATTTTCTGTTACTGTAGCACAGTTTGTCTACATTTCCCTCTTCTTCCTGTGTATTGTAGTGCAGTGGTTGTAATGATTGTTTTTCACTCTGACTTGCTGGAAATGGCATGGCTCTGTTAAACAATGGCTGCAGTATGATAATAGATTGACAGGGAGTGCAGCATAATGGCTCCATGGTCGAGTCACGCTGAGGAGGCCTCCTGCCCGCTGCACCAGTCCATTCAGTGTCTTGCCCTATTAATAGGGAATATGGTGCCTGATCAGATGTCTTTCCTTCTGGTTAGTGTTTTGGTATTACAACATGATAACATGTAAAACTTGTTATCATTCAATAGATATTAATTATTTAAAATATATTTTCCTTTTTTTATTTTATGAAAATACAATTGTAGGGCCTGCTTAGCTGTAGTACCTTCTAGTACCTTCAGGTGGCAGTAACAGCCTTCATAGGCAATTAAACACATTTAGGCGTTTGTTTTCTAAATGTGTTTGATAGCTTGTTGAATGCGCTATAATGACATGAAATAAATATGTTTTTGCTATAGTTTTGTTTATAAACAATTCAGCGTCCAGACTAATTTGGAATATTGTTGGCGTCTACATTTGAAACAGTGTTAACTACCAAATATTAATATTTTTAGAAAACAAAATCCTGCTAACTATTTATGCTTAACCTGAAATCCTAGCCAATGTGGAGTATGTTGTATTTGCTGAGCTCAAACAGCCACTTTAAGGTAACCGACTGACTACAGGCCCTTGAGGTTTGGCAAAGCCTCAGACAGATTCCGCTTGTGTTGCAGAAGAGATTGCAGAAAAGGCACTTAGATTAGCATTGGTTAATGGCACACAGAGCCAAGAAACACTAGTAAAGCATAAATGCACTGCATTAAGAGCAGATTCAGCAAACAAGCTGCTTGAAGGAAGACATAAGAAGAGTAGGTGTGAGGGAATGTGTGTGTGTGTGTGTGTGTGTGTGTGTGTGTGTGTGTGTGTGTGTGCGCGCGTGATTCCTTTGTGCACTATATATTTATGTGGTGGCCTGTGGCAGCCGTACAAAGAAGCTGTGCCCCTAAGGAAAGTTTTCCTCTCCTGGGATAAATAAACCATCCCAGAATACCCATGGAAAGGAAGGGGATGTGGCCCCTTATATTTGTCTCGTGACATTTGAAGAGGGACAGGTTACACGAGTGTCAGCTGCAGGTCAAAGAAACATACATTTGTGTAATATAGATAGCGTAGGTCCTGTACATATTGTCAGGAGGGCACTTTGTGTTTCTTGACCCTGCATGATGCAGCAATATCCCCTATCTGATAGTAGTACTGTAGCTGTATACAGTAACAGACGCACAATAACTTCCAGACCTATCTGGAAGTTATCCTATATTGCACTATAACAAATAGTAGTATATGAAATATTGCCTCAGTTTCTAAAGTTTGTATCATTTTCTCTTATTCAGGAACCCGTGAGCAGCTTATTGGAACCATGGGCCATATACCCATTAAGGAACACAAACATATTCTGAGTGCCTTCTGAACTCTGAGCAGGGTTAACTTTAAACCGAACAGTACCCACAAACCTCCTCTCGGTAGGGCAGATGAGTCGTGAGTTTCAAGGAAAGTGGACAGAGAGAGCGGGCTTTCTCACAACAGGGTTTTACACACACACATCAGCAGGAAACAGCCATTTCCCTCCATGCGGCCCCAGAGCGTTCATGCTGGGAGCCAGTCTGGCTTCTCTCCCCTTGCTCTGCTGGATGTGGGGGTGATGCCACTTTGGTCTCTCTCTCTCTGTCTCTCTCTCTCTCTCTCTCTCTCTCTCTCTCTCTCTCTCTCTCTCTCTCTCTCTCTCTCTC
>JAOEHI010001662.1:0-12396 GCA_025447815.1 Percopsis transmontana
GAAGTTTGGGGTCCTCTGCTGGAGCTGCTGCCCCCGCGACCCGATTCCGGATAAGCGGACGATGATGAGAGATGAGAAATGTATTGAATAAAATAGCAGTATGTGTTATATAGAAAATGTAAGTTTCATGCTGTTCCATTACAAAATAAATTAATATTACAGTAGACAGGGTAGATAGGTCATGAGTTGCACTTCTTAGTTAACAGTATACAGTATGTGATCCCTAAAATGTGAGAAAATGAACATGTAAGCTTACTCAATGCATTTTGTGTGAAAATAATGAGAAATTCTTATAATGGTTTGAGCTAATTAAAAAATGGTGTGGAGGACCCAAACTGTTCACAAAACTGAGAACTTACTAGTCATTTGACAAATGTGATTAACCAATTGAGAAAAACTAAACAAGTCTAAAATGATAAGGGATAAATTAGGAGAGGGAAAGCGCCTTTATCTTTGTCAACCAGCATTTTCTGCTTATGCTTGTCTCAGCATCTATATTTCCTTTGTCTATTCCTACTTCTTCAATCTAATGCTGTATCAGCTGAGCAAGACCACCACGCCATGTTTGTAATGTTTCATTAGTAAACATTTACTTATAGAGTATTTAGGTAACTGTACCTTATGTTAAAAATAAAAATAAAATCTTGAATTAATTGAGCTATATGACAGATATACTGTACATAACATTACAGTCTTGGTGGTGAGAGATGTTCTGATGTGAATTGTGCATATGGGTTAATTTTAGACGCATGTACCGGAAAGGGATGAGACCAACACCCTGCTGCTGTTGTTCTGTGACCTGCAGGGGTGATTTTATAATCTGAGAGATAAGCCCCACTTTTTATGGTCCTGGAGGAAGTCAAAACATTGTTTATTGTATTTATTGATTTTATTTAATTAATTAATTAATTTATTTATTAGAAGGGGGGTTATGCACTGCACTAAAAAGATAGATTTCATTCAAAAACTAAAAATTACAACAACAATACAGCAACAACAAACAACAACAACAATGAAATCAATGTATTCATGCAAATATCTAATCCTATTACTAACTACATCCCCACCCCCATCTTTGTATGTCACTTGATACGCTGTCCCATCACAGCATACTGCTATTGGAGTCTCAGCCAGAGTGGTTGGGAGGACGCAACCGCCGACCTCTCATGTTACAAAACACAGCGTGTGACAACATTTCTGCTGAGTAAAAAGGTCAAGAGGAAAGACATGCCAACTCACTTACATATAAAAGTGGGTTGTGATAGTCCTTCGATTCTGAAATTAAACTAAAAGGACTGTCGTGATGGACAAACTTGATATCAATGGTATTTTACTATAACAGTGTAATGACCTAAAGGTGTGACCTTGCTGACGCTTTCTCTGAATATGCCAATGTAAATTAATGAACAGTGCCCCACCATAATGTTTACATTTTGCAACACAGCTGTGCACAAAATTAGCTGTAGCGGGAGTTTATGAGGAAGGTTAGAGCTTATAAGGCTCTGTAGGAGGAAGACTAAAGAGGAGTGCCATTCACCCAGAGTCTGAGAAAGCATAACTCTGCCCTCTGCTGGTCTTTCTTAATACACTAGAATAGGAATGCTAAGGTGTACTACCTTACTTACTCTAACTAACTCTACTGTAATTAGATGTATTGAGCTTCACATTCCTGTTAGTATATTTAATAAAAAGTAAGCCTATACTATTAATTTTAAGTTTTTCAATAATTTTTTAAAACTAATGTGTAATAGGTAGCTCATCTGTTGCTAGTCACAACATAAGTTTGCATCTCATTATATCAGCTTAATTCAGGATATTTTTAAAATCTACAGTAGGCAAATATTTATTTTTGATCACATTTTGTTTTATGACAACGTGTTGTATTCAAGATGTTTAAATAAGGAAAGTAATGTAGCAACTGTACCACAAGAGGGAAACAAAGAAGCATAACCTCAGAAATAGGGCAGGCCTAAAACATAGACTGTATAAATAAAATCCTAAAATCAGGTGTGCATCCAAATCAAGCCAGGGATATCTTGTCTGCAGATATATCCTATAGATTGGGGCATAAATATATGAATTCTTAACAGATATGGTTGGTCAACAATATTGAAATATTGTGGTGCACCTGAAAAGGCCCAACAATTTGATGAGATAATCCATGGCTTGAAATAGTTGTTATCTTAGCACACAGTTGATCACATTTACAATAAATTAAAACAGTTGTTTTTGAACCAAATAGAAGTTGTTCATTGTGACCCCCTGTTGCATGCAAAATCGCTGCTCAAATTAGTCACATTCATGAACCGCTATGGCATCCATTCATTTAGTCATTCATCAGCAGTTGCACAGGGCATCTCAATTTTAAACTGGAATGTCATGAAACCTGATATGTTATGCATGTCACATTATTATTATTATTTAGTGACTATGTAATAGTATAATTATTTAACCTTGGGTCCGGCCATGGGGGTAGTATTTTATGTATACTTGATGATCTTTTTCTTAGCAAGTAGTAATCACGTTCACATGCACACCATGATCATAAGGTGCTTTGCTTCTGAAAACAAAAGTCCTGTTTTTCTTATGTTGTGACGATATCCACTGCTCCAAAAAATTTAAGGAACACGTAATCATCACAGTATAACACCAAGTCAATTCAACTTCAGGGATAAACAGGGATTTCAATCTGTCCAGTTAGGAAGCATAAGCGTGAATCAATGTCACCTGTTAAAATATAAAATGACAACGGGGGCACTGGAGAGGCAACAGTAAGACAACCCCCAAAAAGAGAATGTTTTTTCAGGTGGTGGCCAAAGACAATTGCTCTCTCCTTATCCTTCCTGACTGATTCTTCTGTAGTTTTGCTTTTTGCTAGTTTCTTTGTCACTACTGGTAGCATGAGGCGGTACCTACAGCCCATTTAGGTTCCACAGCCAGTCCAGCTCCTCCAGGATGGCACACCCATACGTGCCGTCGCAAGAAGATTTGCTGTGTCATCCAGTACAGTCTCAACAGCATGGAGGAGATACCAGGAGATGGGCCGTTACACGAGGAGAGCTGGACAGGGCCGTAGAAGGGCATCAACCCAGCTGCAGGACCGGTATCTGCTCCTTTGTGCGAGGAGGAAAAGGAGGAGCACTGCCAGAGCCCTACAAAATAACCTCCAGCGGGCTACTGGTGTGCATGTTTCTGACCACACTTTCAGAAACAAATTACAGAATTAGCCATTGGTCTTCCATTGGTGCCCCACTCTCTTAACAGATTAGAGCAGGTTCACACTGAGCACATGTGACAGACATGAAAGAGTCTGGAGACGCCGTGGTGAACGTTATGCTGCCTGCAACATCATCCAGCATGGCGGTTTGGCGGTGGGTCAGTGATGGTCTGGGGAGGCATACCCTTGGAGGGTCGCACAGTGCTAGCAAAACAGTACCCTGACTGCTGTTAGGTACCTTACGCTAGTGCAGTGGGCCCTGGGTTCCTCCTGGTGCAGGACAATGGCCGGCCTCATGTGGCCAGAGTGTGTAGACAGTTCCTGGACGACGAAGGCATTGATGCCATTGACTGGCCCTCATGTTCCCCAGACCTGAATCCAATTGTGAACCTCTGGGACGTTATATAACTGTGCATCCGACATAGTCAAATAGTGTCACAGACTGTCCAGGAGCTCACTGATGCCCTAACACAGGTCTGGGAGGAGATCACCCCAGGACACCAACCGCCGTCCCATCAGGAGCATGCTTAGACGTTGTTGGGAGTGCATACAGACATTTGGGGGCCATACTGAGTAACATCATGAGTTGCCGTGATGAAATTCACACAAGTTGGAACAGCCTGTGATTTAAAATTGTTTTCTTTGACTTTCTGTGTGAGTATGACACAAGTCTTCAATCGATTGGTGATTTTGGTTTCATTGACCGTTACGATATGTCATTGTGTTCTCAAAGAATTATACAATGTATAGTAAAGATTTTGATCTTTAATATATATTGAGACCCGATGTGTGTTTTTTTGGGAAGTGTATTTTAAATTCGCCAGTACATATGGCATTTACATTTACAATGCTAATAGATATCAACTGAGTTGAACATGCAGGGTTTAAAAAATAATAATATTCCCAATTGTACGCAGAATTCAGTAGGCGGCATGGAAAAGACACAAATATGCGTAGGACATTATAGAATGTGTATGTGTGTTTCTCAGTCAGACAATCCCATCTTGTGCAGGGAACTAAATGAACATGAGCACACGGCTGAAGTGTAACATGGTGGTAATCAGCCTAGTCTCTCCAATCACTCCAAAAGAATCCCTCTATTCAATCAAGTACCAGTCACCAGCCTACTCCTGCACCCACCACACTGAAGCTTGCCATTTCATGAAGGGGAAGGAAGACTACAGCCAGTCTGGTACCTAGACAGAAATCCTTCAATAGGCCTTTGTGGATGGTGCCATCATTCCGCTGACCAACCACCGGCACCCCATTCAGAAGGGTCACATGGCACATCCCACTCCGTGTCCATCTCACAATACACCTCTGTCATTTGCACCTCATTGACATGCAGTCATAGTTTTGTGCATTGGGGAATGGTTGTGCGCTTCCACTAGTCTCAAAGGAAAAAAGGATAGATATAGAGTGCCAAGCTCGGTGGCAGTAGTGCGACTTCCTGGATATGCTATTCGTACCGCTTTAGAGAGTGTGTGTGCGTGTGTAGTTTTGGAGTTGGAGAATATGGTCTAGATTCTACAGTCTAATTTAGATTAGATTACATTAGATTCTTAATTTTATTGGAAATTAAGGGAGGTAAATAGGGAAATTAAACCCTCTATAATAATGTCTCATATTAACCCTAGGATGCATGACGTGTCAAAATGAAATAATGAGGCATAATTTTTCTTGCTTAACTTAACAGAAAGATATCACACTATATTATTCCATGTAATCCTCAAAAAACTTGTGGAACTTTAGATTTTAGTGATCACTTCATTTATTTTGGAGAAAAACATGATTTCATACCGATACCCCTTGTTTACGTAACACTGGTCAAAATGACCTGCATTGAATTACAATGGGAAATTCATGATTTTACACATTTTTATGCATTTTAAATGTGTTATCTGAAACATGATTCAAGATAGAGGCCTACAATTTACCACATTTCTCCATCTTCCTGGCCTAAATAAATCCTTACAGTGATTCATTACCTTAACCCATGCCTCTTTCCTACAGCGCCAGCTGAAGGCAACAAATAGCCTATACCTAATGAATTACATACATAGGTGTACCTGTAGATATATGTATGTAGATGAGCCAAAACATTATGACCACTCACAGGTGAAGCAAATAATGTTGATTATTAATGTGGCATAAGTCACAGAACATTTTAATGATTGGTACAGGAGAATTGTGTCACAACACACAATGCATCGCACCCTGCTGGTATGAGGCTGTGTGACTGCAGACCGCTCACATTATGGCCACCCAGGTGATCATAATGTTTTGGGTCATCTGTGTAAATTGCATTTTGCATTTGTGCAAATGCAAATTGATTGCATTTATCTGTGTCTCTCTCTCACACACACTCGCACGCGTGCACACACACACACAAATACACACAAAACACAATGGATTTAGATTTGAATTCCCAACATAAATATTCAAATGTTCTCAATGAATGCACCCTTTTCATCATCAGAATCAGAACAATTGTGTGGCAATTTCAATGTATGCCTTACTGACTGAAATCGTGCATTTCCCATTATAAGTCAATGCAGGTCATTTTGACCCATGTCTTGCAAAACTTGGAGATTTTTGGGTCATGCATCCTAGGGTTAAGGTCACACCACTAAAGTGTCACTTCCTCTAGGAATAGCATTGAAAGCATGAGTATTAAACACGTGAATCTTGCTCAAATCGTGTAATTTATGTAGTGTATCTGGATCATGTTTAGATCAAATAAACAATTGTTTAGATACAATAACAGGATGAGATACAATAAAATAAAATAAATTCTGATGGGGGCTGTATGACGTTGACAGCGTCCATTAAGTGTTGCAAGATTAGAAACCACGCTTATTATAAATAGTTTGAGAGACAAGAAGACTTACTGTAGATAGCAATCAAATAATATTAACCGGTTCAACAAACAAACCTGAGAAACAGAAACTGAAACAGACAGGCGTATAGGTCTACTGTAATACTTAAAGATTACCCTTACCTACTATTTTTAAATGATTTTTCATCCTATTATGTGTACTTTTACTTATTTTTTTCTAGCATTTTAATTCGTCTCAGTGAGTAAAGTGAGAAGGATCATCATTACATCATTAGCCTGCTGCTTGACAGCAACATTCCACTACAGCTGTATTCCCATTACACCAGGCCGGAAAAGCACAGCTTGACTTTGGTGCATCTACGTGACCATGTGTAGCATCTCCCTCCCTCGCTCAAGCTCGCATCACTCCCCGTGTACATGGTGTCCTTAAAAATGCTATTATGGTGGCATGCCAAAAATGTTATCCCTGCTGTAGTAGCCTAATTGTACTAAGATGAAAATAAAACGAACCGTTATCTAGGACGATGACCTATTAGACTAAATCAAACAAAGACGACACAAAGATACAAATCATGCACACACATTATACTAACAATGTATAGTGCCAATATGCCAATGCTGACGGGGATGCTAACAGTCAGAATTGTAGTCAAGGGGACCATTTCGGTGGGGGCAAAAATATAGGCACGACACAGGGTAACGTTAGGAGTATGTTGGACCGACAGGGAGGAGGGGTCTAGTCGTGAGCTACGTGCAAATCGTTCAGTTTATCAATGATAGCCAAACTCCTTGGTCGATATTCGGTCTGTAGTTTTCCACTGCTTTCCCATCGTTGGCGAATGACTAGAGGGATTCTCTATCATCAACACATTAACGGAGGTTGTGTGATGAAGTCGGTTTTGTAGGCAGTGTATCGCTTCAAGATAAAATCCCCCTCACCCCCCCCCCCCGAAAAAGGACATTTCAGGTCCTTTAACGTTAGTCTGACTGCTATTTATACTTACTTGGGTGGCTGAAGAAATACACGCAGGAAGATTACACTGGGGCCGAGGGAATAGTTGGTGAGTAGTGATAACCTTTCTTAACTCTTCATAGATTATCATTGGCGTCGGCTAACGTTATGTTACGTTAGCTCTGCAGAATTTGGCAACAAGCGTGATGCTGAATGTTCACTCACTAGACAAAGTGCCATTACTACATAATACAACCAAGACACATGCTTTATTATTGGGGAAAAACTGCGATAATTACTACTGCGTATAATCACTAGTACGAATATTATCGTTAAGATTGACGCTAACGTTAGATTGGTACCGTTCAATCGGACGCTAACTACAGATTACAGAAAGGTTTTTCATATAGTTTAGCCGTGTAGACAGAAAAGCTAGCGTGCTAGCACACACCCAGGTGTCCCCAACTGGAGTAACCCATTCCAGGAGCGCTCAGTATTACCTTGCAAATAAGTGCTTTGAAATAATAACGTTATGTTAAGTGATCTGTGTCAGAGTTATGTAAACACTGGTAACCCATGGTATCTTTGGGTTTCCGCCCATATTGACCTGACGTGCATGGCAGTATTGCAATGTGGATGGCCAAGTATTTACAACGAAACGAAACCAAACAGTCTTTGTCTTGAAGCCTACAAAATTGATTGTTGAGACATGCACCCTGCTGACATAGTAGACACTGAATGTTATTCTTCTGTGGAATGTTCAAATATGTCACTTATTCAACACAGGACGATGTTGAATACCATATTTTCTGTTGAGAGCACTTATGCAAGTGATTTCTCTATAGGGAGTTAACCTTAGCAGTGAAATTTTTTCCAGTCACTGGAAGTACAGTATTTCGCTTTCACTTTGTTAATCCCAATTATGCAAATGTCCTGTATTCCTGTAAAACACTAATGACTATCTATGAACTACACTAAATTATTGTGAGTCATTAAGCACAGGGGTTAAATGTTAAACTGCAAATTATATAATATATAATCTTCAAACGTGTTTAAAGAAAACATCATATTATATCTTCAATATTTACAGTTGGCAAATTATTTTCAGCTCCATGATAATCAGTATGTTAGTGTGTGCAACTAAAAGGGGATTCTGCACAGCCTGCCTAGACTTCTAGCCTACATCTTCATCATCTACAACTTAAATGAAATTAAGCTTGTAATGTCAAGAATATCTGTTTTGCTTATGGCTTGCTCATTTTATGTGCACAACACACATAATTGCACATTTACAGCTATATCTTGCGTTAATGTTGAATTCTATTTGATATATTTTATCCATGTGTGTGTTTTTAGGAAGTTGAATTTCCCTTTGGGGATAAATTAATACTCTATCTATCTATCTATCTACCTCTCTATCTACCTCTCTATCTATCTATCTATCTATCTATCTATCTATCTATCTATAAATGAACTGCAGTACAGCTTCATTTTAGGCTATAGGCCTATCTTACTGTTTGACATTCGTGTATCATGATACCAGAAATCACTTGTGTGGGATCATTTAGGAGTCTGTATAAAACAAATATAGAGAGGATATCCAATGTTATAATTAGGGATGCAAGATAATATCGGCACAACATCGGTATCGGCCGATAAAAGCTTAAAATGATCATCATAATGATCGGCATCGGCAGATATGAATATTTATGCCGATAGCGTGGCGGGCTTACTCGGCGCACGTGACGTCCGTGAACGTAGAATGAGCACCAGCAACTTAAACTGCCAACATGTCGGCTGTGTGGAGGTATTTCGAGATCTGTAAAACAGATAACAAACTTGCCATTTGCAATACATGTAAAGCACAAGTGATGCGAGGAGGCGTAAAATAACACTTGTTCAACACTACTTATTTGCTTATTATAATAGTAGTCTATAGGCTTTGGCTTTAATTTAAATTATGGCATTTCTCTTTCTGTGCTGAAAAATCATTCAGTGATGCTCTGTATTCTCTACGCTTTTTATGCCTTCCTCCCCTCCCCCAGTCTTCCCTCTCAGATGATCATTTTGTAACTTTCTTTTCTAAGAAGGTGAACAACATCAGCACTTTCTTTGCCCCTACTGCTATCTTTCCTCCAAATCTCCGACAGTACCGCTTGTCTGTGGCTTTGCTTCTCTCTCCACCGAGGATGTACAAACACTCACCACATCCTTCTGAGCATCCACCTGCCCACTTGACACCATCTCCACGTCTCTTCCCCAATACATCTCTTAAGGACATCAACTCTTTTCTTTTCATGAGCTCCAGCCTTCTTCAAGACAGCCAGACCTCTGCTCAAGAGACCAACCCTTTACATATCTGCAATCCAGAATCCTATCCACAACTCTAGAGTATGATGTCTCTCAAAAATGTCTTCTTATCTCTCAGAACAGCCTCCTTGAATCCCACCAATCCGAATGAAAGGCTACCACTCCTCAGAAACTGCTGTTCTTGTGGTGTCAGATACGGCTGTGGCGATAGCTGCATTACCGCAATACTGCAGTCATGTGATGCCTACCCTGGTGTTGAGCTCATTACCACTATCACCGCAATTTTAAATTTTGTTTTTGCTGGTGAAAGTTATAGGAGTGCATATGCTGTTTGATAGGCTTGGGTGGTATCTATTTTTTCATATCTTCCTACCTTCCTGACATTTAACCTATATGGTATATGACAGTATTTGTGTGAAAAAGTAAAAGCTGAGCTGCTGGGTTAACTGCGCATGTACACGCCGAAGCCCCACACTACAGACGCAAGGGTCACTAAGCTCCGGTGCATTTCTTCTCTGACCTCGCACTGCAGTGGTGGTACTAGCTTCCTGAAACTGCTAGGAGAGTCACTGCCCAGTGTTTCCAGGAGACTCAAGACCACCTTGTCAGTCTAATTGGACCCCTCATCTACTGACCTCTACCTCACAGCGCCAAAAGGAAAAAATAAAAATAAATATAATAAATACAATGAAAGAGGCCTATTCGAGCCTTTTCATGTATTATGTAATGATCTGTTCTTCAGTAAAGTACAAGGAATGGGATATATTATCACTGTTCACTGGTGTATGGCCGCTTCAGCTACTACTAACTGATGTACTTGTATGTTGCTTTGGATAAAAGCTTTGGATAAAAATGTAAATGATTAGGTTACTATTTTTAGGCTAAGTTTAGGCTACTTTAGACAGGCCTCTGCAATATTGGGAACTAGCCTCTAGCAATCTATGTTTAAAGCAACAGCAGATGTATGTATTTTGAGTTGTGTATGTATTTTTTATCAATAATCAGTCAGTAGATAACCCCATTGATATGGCTTGCTTTTGAGTTATGTGTTCATGTTTAAGTTTTGACATAGATGGTTTGTTTTCAAGTTGTGGCTAACTCACCCTCACATGACCTCAGTTTTTATTTAGCGGCAATGAACCTGTTCTTTGCAGGCCAAGGGTCCTGTTTCTCAAAAGTGGATAGTGAGCGGCCAGGACATTACTGCTAAAAGAACTCGGAAGTTTATTTGTTCGGCATTTAGGCATTTCCTTTTATGATTTGCCTCTCATGAATTATTGAATACTTGTAGCTGCATGATTGTGAACAGTGCAAAAATCTAAAAATAGAAATAGAAGAAAATTCTGAAAGTTTAAATAGGTCAAAGAGTAAGTCAAGAGACCTGTGAAAGACAGCTGTGTGTCAGTTCCCTGTGTGCCAGCTTGTGTTACAGTCGGCTCTCACTAAAGAATCATGTGGAAATGTGTTTGATATCCTATCATATGTAAACATCTTTATAATATTACAAGCAATGATTCAATCTGCTTGCCACCTGTTTGATTGGATGCATGCACATTGTTTAAGTTTCCACGTTCCAGGTTGCAACATACTGATCTGTTGCAGAGGGTGGTTGAATTACTTGATCTTCAATGCATTTTAAATTTTAAGATTTAACTTTTGTTGATCACCCAGGAAGTAGCCTATATTTTTTGTACATGTAGCCTAAAGAGAGTCATGAAGTATACTGTTTAAATGGAGTGGAACATGTCTGTTCTCAAGAAGGGACTGTCAAATTAATGACAAAACAGTCTTTTTCTCACTTAAGAGTAGCTTAAATGGCATAATACTTTTTCCAGATGCACAGGGTAATTACATGCATTTTACAATGGATTGTTGTAGTGGTTATTAATTATAAACAGAGCTGTAATCAAACTCCCATACTATGTTAGTAAAATCCAACAGACTAGTTATACCAGTTCATGATCCAATAATTGGAATTGTATTTCAGAGATTTGGAAAAGCAACTTTTGCAAAGTTTGCAAAGCATAGTTCAGAGCCTGGAGGCTGGGAAAGCTGCACAGTTTTCAACCAGATCTGATGGGTGCCTGTTTACCACCATCACCATTGGTTTAGTTACACTATCTGTAGGGGACAAGCGAGGGTATTTTTCCTTACAGATAGTCGAACTAAACCAAGGCCATGGTGCTGCATTTTAATTAGGACATAGCCACTTGGCTATGTGGCTAACCATCACTCTGTGGTTCTGTGTTCTTAATAACACAAGCTACAGACCACACCTTGAGGATTCTTTACCTGGCTTAGGCTATACCGTGTATAGCTTATCCCTCTTCTTTAGCTTGCTTCTTTAGCATTTTAAGAAAATATGGACAAAAACCGAATTAAATCATTTTTAGATAAACGTGGGTGTTGTGTCATAATAGCCAGCACAGTTTGAAAACCCACTTGTGCTGCCTCCGAGGCTTGTTGCCTTTTGGCGTATTATGTTTCACATGTGCCAATCTCATGGCTGCCAGTGGAAATTTCCATTTCAAATTCAGACTGCTGCATTTGTTAGTGGTGTGGAGGACAAAAAGTGTCAATTCACTTGAGGTCGTCATTTAAGTATCTTTTAATTTAAGATTAAAAAAATTATGTGTGTCATCTTGTTTGCTCTTTTCATTCTCCTTTGCTAATTGCTAATGATCTGTCAGGGATCATGGATCAGGATAAATCTCATATAAATGCCTATATGCGATCAAGTATAGGCGACCTACCTAAAGTAAAAATAGCTACAGTACAGGTTTCTTTGACTGAGCCAGAATTGATTAACTCATGAAACGTAACTGTAAGATCAAAGGTCATCGGTTGTTCTTTTTATATCTACTAATGGTATAGCTACTATTGATTATGGCGGAAGTCCCGAAGAACTCTTTTGGGCTGTAGGTGTATATCAACCAAGAAGCCTATGCCTAAAAAAAAAAAAAAAAAAAAAAAAAAAAAGTTAACAGAATGTAAAAATATTTTTTCAAATATAGTTTTCTCTCTAAATTGGTATGATAAAGGAGGGTAAGGGTGAAGGAATAAAAGGTATTTTGTACT
>JAOEHI010001663.1:0-40854 GCA_025447815.1 Percopsis transmontana
CCTAATGCGCTACAGGTGCGTTGCAGGGGAAAGGAGGCACGATGCGCGCGTGGCCGTGAGCGCGCCGATCGTGACATGGTGGGAGCTGTCTTCAATTACGGCCAATCAAATCCCTCTAACAATCTCTGTCTCGGTGAACTGCCAATTTCTTAATCGACGGCGAAAGTCCAGAAAACCCGGCATAAAAGGTAACGGTGCATCTCTAATATCGATATATCTGCCAACAATATTCGTTTTTTATACAGTAAATGCACACATTTATTTCACATATAATATTGCTATATCCTACTGCTATCGAACAATAATATCGGCCCTCCAATATATGGGTTGGGATAATTTTGAAGGACTGTTCTTATCCTATCTTTTCTATCTTATCTTGCCAGTGTGATATATATTGCGATACTGTGTGTATTGCCATTCTATAGATATTGCGATATGATATTATGATTTTATTTGTGGAAACATAGTGTTCGCATACATTGGCTTTGAAATGAGGGGGTTCGGGTTCTACAGGTCCGTCTGCGTCTGTCATTGTTGTTTTTTTTTTTATGAAGATACCCTAACAGAACAGAATGTAGTTGATGTGAATAGACGATTGAACGATACCATTAATTCACTCCACTAAGATTACATTGACTTTTTTTCTGGCAAAAAGATATATATTTTTTTTTAGTCAACCTGACAATATAAAAATTGTGGAAGCACAGTATGGCGATACTCACATGAATAGATTTTCCCCCTGCATCCCTAGTATGATCTGTACGTCTGCTGTCTAGTGCCAGCAGTGGGTTTTAAGGTTGTTTTCACAGGCTGTCCTCAGTCCAAGGTCCTGGCTGTCTGCCTTGATATGGGACCCTCAGCATGAATGGAATATCATTACAGTTACAAGGGCCTCAGGGCCTCCTCTGTGTGTGTGTGTGTGTGTGTGTGTGTGTGTATATGTGTGTGCTTTTTTTTCTACATGCAAAGTCTTTCCTGCCGTATTATTTAGGTCAAACCCCCGGGGGTTTCACACAGCAGTGCTCTGGCTTCTGTGATCGTCAACGTGTGTGTGTGTGTGTGTGTGTGTGTGTTTGTAGTTTCTTTGGGGACATTCTCATTACATCGCTTGAATTCACCTACATGCATATGCGCTTGCTTACCCACAAACAAAGCCTGTGGCCTGGTTGACCCGTTGCACAAGGCCGGACATAAACATTAAACAAATTCAGACACCTGAGTGTGTGAGAAAACGCCCAGGCCACCGAAGACCCTTGCACTAGCAGAACATCAGACAACATCACACATCTATCGCTGCCGGGTTAGGAGTAGACGCGACGCGACAGCGTTTGACCTTAGCACCAAAAATATAACTCCTTTACAGTATTAACTGCGTATGGTGTACTGTCTGTTATGTGTAACACTGCAGTAGGCTAGGCTTTGGTGTTTACTTTTTATTCTCTAAGCTTTGGCACATTCTGTGTAGGTTAATACAGTGCAAACTTCTTAAATTCCGGATATGAGCACACTCTGGTTAACAGCACAATTTCACATGGTCCCGACCATGTACCCTTAAGCAGGAGGACTGTATTTAAGTGTATTTATCCATGCAGCTGAGTTGGGATTAATATTTCATATACCAATACCAAATCTTGAGGAATAGGGGTGACAGACAAATATTACAAGAATCAACTCTTCTACTTTGTCCTCTCCAGGGAATCATCCAGAAGATTCTGGACATCCACAAAGTGCGCTGGACGGCCTGCTTCGGCCTGCGCCTCAGCAACATCCAATCAGCAGACCAGGTCCATTGGCTCCACCCAGATATGGGCGTGTCCCACGTCCGAGAGAAATATGAACAGACGCGGTCGCAGGATGACTGGAGGTGAGACCATGGATGTATCATAATAAGAACTGGTTAAGGCACTTAAAAAAGGCGGCCATTCAATTCATCGACAAGTGCTCAAAAGTGCATATGACCGAATGCTTCACCCAATTTCCGTCAGACTTCCGTGTGTTCTGATTCTGAGCATGCGCATTAGTGTCTTCTGTTCCTAACGCGCGTCCACTAACCAGCACAAGCTCACACATCAAGCTTTTCCTGGGCTCTAGGTTACTCTAGGTAAAAAAAACAAACTCACTAACAAATAATTTTAGCATGAGTGAGGCATTCAAGGACCGTTTACAAGCCTTTTAGAGGCGTGTGCTTTATAATGGCCATCGATGGGAAATAGGCTTTTTGGGTAACAGGTATTTTGGCTGCAGTACCAGCGCTGGCCACAGTAAGAGTCAGGGAGTAAGCCTCATTTCTCGCTCCTGGAAGCTTGGGTGAGACGAGGTGCGCGTGTATCTGACCCCGGACATCTGTCAGACTTCCAAGCTATATAGAAATCTGTCTAATTCTAACAGTGGGGCCTTGTTTACCATGCACCATAAGCAGTATTACTACTATAGTGAAATATGCTGGATCGTGCTAGTGTCTGGGCTTCTATTGTGTTGACTTGGTAGTTTGAATGTTAATGTTCCGCTCTGCGGTGTCTTTATTGCGGTGTCTTTATTGCGGTGGCCTTGGTGTTCATGCTGTTGTACAGCCACGACCTTTTGGACTGTGGGACATAAAGAGCCATGGAAAAACTAAACTAAACAACAGAACCAGATGCTTGCTTTGTCCTGCTAAGTCAGCAACTTTCTCTCTCTTTCTTTCAATCTTTTGTACCTCTCTCTCTTTTCTCTCTCAGGCTCCTTCTGCCCCTCGGTTTACTTCTTCCTTTTTATTTATTCATATATTTTTCTTCCCGTTGTTTTGTATTTTGGGGCTTTTGTTTTGAATAGCCACTGAGTGCAAGACAAGAAAATCCCTTTAAATAGTCAAGGACGAGCCTCCCCTCTAGTAATGCTTTTTGATGACGCTGAAGACGTTTATCAGTTCATAATTAATGATGTTTATCTTTTAATTACATTCAAACAGTGAGTGCTTGTAGCTTTCCCTGTGTGTGGTACATCACAGTGCTTTAAAAGTTAGGACTCTTGTTCATACTGTCCACTCAGCCTGACTAAATGCATCGCATGCAGGCACTGCGGCCACTGTTGGTGTACGCTAAGCAATTGTTTAGCAATGACCAATTAAAGCCCCTGTCCAGCCGCACAGGTTTATGGAGTAAATGTGGCTGATCAGACCTCTTCTCAGGACTGTGTGAGCGTGTGCAGATCCCTGTTGATTGACATCTCCCTGACGTTGGATCAATTCTCAATGAATGCCGCTGCATTTGCCTTACTTAGTTGCAGTTGAAGTGCGCAGTATACAAGAATAGCCATGTAAAATCTTGTCTCCTGCTAATATCTGAATGCGGCTGGTATAAATAGGCAAGATATCACAAGTTTGAATATTGATGGAGTTTGACTAGGACAATCGGCAGTCCACAGTTTTCTACGGTGTGTAGAATGAATAGCACCGCTGCATTCAAACAGAGATAGTTTGATAGCACAATGGTGCAGTTGGTGTTGTCCCTGGCATAAGAAGAGGTCTAATACGCCAAATGATCTCAAAACACCTGTGTTTAAAGCTTTATAAGGTTTATAACCTGTCCTTTCCAATGTAGGTATGAGTTGAGGATCCGGTATCTTCCAAAGGGTTTCATACAGCAGTTTACTGAAGATAAACCTACACTCAACTACTTTTACCAGCAGGTACACATACACACACACACAATCACACACACACATGTATGTATAAATGTGTGAGAGAGAGAGAGATTAAGGAAAGAGGCGGTTGATTTTGCGTGTTGCCACAGTTAAAATGTCTTTCTTTCTACTAGGTGAAAAATGATTACATGATTGAGATTGGGGAACAGGTGGAGCAAGATATTGCTCTCAAGCTAGGCTGTCTGGAGATCAGGTAGGGAAACTATGATGCTCGCCAATGACTCATCTCTTGTTTTTATGTAATGTAGAGTAATTGTACGATTTACATTTTTATCAAATTAAGGATTCTATAAATCAAATTGAATCAAAAAGATACTCCAACTGTTCAGTAGCAATATTTTGACATTTCCAGTTGCTGTCGAAATAACATGTTTGCATTAATTGGCACCTCATTAACAACTCTACACATTCCAATTTAAACATCTGCAATTAGAGTGGGCATTACAAAAACTGAGAGGAAAAGTGTCCTTGTCTTTCTTGGTTTGACTTTTCAGGAGGTACTTCAGAGAGATGAGAGGAAACGCCCTGGACAAGAAATCAAACTACGAACTACTAGAGTAAGTTTCTCTTTGTTGCCTGGATTATCTTAGGTCTGCACTGACAGTCACCGTGTTGACAGTTAATTTTCCCTTTCTTCCTGACATTGGAGAGGTGTTTTTTCCCCATAGCAGACATGAGATAAATATTCTACATGCTACAAGTCCATCTTAAAGCCTATACAAGGACATTGATTTGAATGGCCAGTTCTAGTGTGTCCATGTGTTGATTGTTTCATCAGATGTGTGAACTGTTAGAGGGAGGCCACTGGGGCACATTAACAAACTGTGGCTTTTAATGCGGTTTGTCTAATGAGGTCTCATGCTAATGGGCTGCCCCAAACCAATCAGCCTTCTTCTCTGTCCATCACCCTAATAAGCTGTCCAATTACTGAGAAGAACCTCTGTCTTTGTATTCATGCTCTAGCCCTTCACTCTTCTCTTTTCTTTCTCTCGCCCGTCTTTGTTGGATGATTCTAAAATGATAATGCGTCATGCATATTTTAGGCCGGGAGAGATAATGAGTGTTTTCAGAGTTATTTCCCTCTGGCACTCTATAACTAAATTAAACCCAACATTTAATGTGGATGACTTTATTTATTTAACTTTATAATTTAGGGACGGTGAACACTCCATGGTTATTTTTTGAAATTCTTTTAGAGCTTCAGGACTTTAAAGCTGGCGGTATACTCTAAATCAAAGCCTAAATCGGTGTACTTGTTTTGGGGATGCTCTGCAGTGAAGCATTTGTATTGCATTTGCGTCATTTTTGTAGCAAATGCGCCATTTTGTCTTTGAAAGAATTTGACCCCAGGTTTAACACACTCTGACTACTTGTGTCATTTGAGCCAGGAGTAGAGAAATGTAGTGCCAGAATCTGGGGGTGGGGTGGGGGAGATGTACTGTAATCTGTCTGCCCAGGCGGTCTTCTAGCTCTTTATCTCACCCTTTTGTTTTCCTGGTCTTAACACTGACCACTTCTCTTTTCTCCTGAGAGGTTTTTGAGTCATTAGCCAGCTTCCCGGTTTAGCTCCCCACATATTGTGTTATCTCTCTCTTGGGGCTTTTCCACTGGCACTTTTGGCCGTGTCAAGTCAAACCGTGCTGCACCAGAGATGGACCTTCTCCGGAGTCGGGCCAAAGCCCACTTGGAGCCCGCCTCCAAGCAGGCTGCGGTGACGTCAGCTCAGCCGGCTCTTTCGGCTCCCAAACGGCCCTTCATTTAGTAGGCCTGTCACTTCTGGCTTTTATAATTCAGCCAAATGTTTGACCTATGATTGGTATGTGTGCTCGTATATCACTTAAATTATTCAATGTTATCGCATGGTTATCGCAATGTTATTGCATGGTTATCGGTGATCTTTGATAGCACTGGAAAATAGAAATGTATAATCATAATCCATTTTGGGAGCAATCTTTTTGTTTACATGTTTAATTTAATATTGATTCAATAACTTGGAATTGGCTTTTGTGTCATTTTACATTTACATTTACAGCATTTAGCTTTTATCCAAAGTGACAAACAGTACACTTGTCAACAGTTGAACTGGTTTACTACCAGTTATTGCAAGCAAACAACAGAATAAGGACAGCATCATGTCATCATGGTTACTTAGCTTATCTTTCAGCATATATTACTCAATATATTCCTATTAAAATATCATTCAATCCCCATAATAATTAAATGCTAGCAGCCTGCCAGTTGAGGTGGTAGTGCCCTGGTTGGGGCCTGGAATCTTACCATTGCTGGGGCAGATCTTTTTACTGCCTTGTAGGCAAACACCAGTCAGATATAGATCAAAAGTAGAGGTTCTAAGCTTTATACTGATACCATGCGTAGGCATATAGCATGTATGGAAGCTTGACAGTGAAATTTCCAACACAGTCCCGACGGATCAATAGGTAGGTTTCTTGTATTAATAACAACAAAAAAGTAAGGAAAAAAAGAAATCGTCTCTCAGATGGGAGCCAGCTCCTATCATTGTTTAAAAAAATAAAAAAAGGAAGTTGTTGACCACAATACCACCAGCCATGCGGACAATCAAGACAAGCGCGTCATCAGTTAAAGAACCACCTTCAAGCAGGTAGCCCTGTTGTAACGGAAAATAGTATTCGAACTGCGTGGGGCTGGCATGCCGAGTCAAACCGAGTCAAGCCAAGCCAGGCCATGCAATAAAAAAGGTCTCTCTCTCTCTCTCTCTCTCTCTCTCTCTCTCTCTCTCTCTCTCTCTCTCTCTCTCTCTCTCTCTCTCTCTCTATCTATCCCATTTTTATTACAGTGCCCTAGAATTTGATGGCAATTACTTCTAACCCCCCCCCTCCTTCTCTGTCTGTTTCTTATTAATTTGACATCAGAAGTAAAAACGAGTTGTGTTCTGAACAGAACAGAAGGGCTTATTTCCCATGAGTGTGCATCTGCCTGTGTCTATTGATGTTCTAAAAGCATTCTCCACCGTTCTTAGGTTTATGTAAACATACTGGTCTCTCTCTCTTTCTTTTATATCTCTTCTACCTCTCCACATGCAGAAAAGACGTTGGATTGAGGCAGTTCTTCCCCAAGAACCTCCTGGATTCAGTCAAGGTGAGAACTGTGACTTTAGGACCCCATCTGAAATCATAACAGCAAAATAGCATAGACAAGAATTATGTCATTGTGTTCTATATTTGGGGGGGAGGTGGACAGCCTAGTGTTTAGGGTCATCGGGTAGGCTGCCCAGTCTACCTGTTGGGATCGTTGAGCAAGATGCCTAACCCCTACCTGCTCCTTAATACTGGTAATTGTACTCACTTAAGTCACTTTGGATAAAAGCATCTGCTAAACGACCTAATTGTAATTGATATATTTATTTTCTCTGAGCAAGGCACATTTCCCAGAATGCAATGTGGGAACTGAAAGTGTTTCAAAAGTGTTTGTGTTTGAAAGCTGCCAGATATGGGGTTTGCCATATAATACAGTACAATTGGGAGTTGTGAAATATTCATCATATTGCCAAAAATAGAACCGAACATATGGAATAGAATAATATAGGTCCAAAAGTCAGGGCAACAGAGGATAATTAAATGGTGTATGTTTAAAATAAGGTGACTGAATAAAGACCGAGTATCTAATTTGTCGCCTTGCCACAGTTCTTCGCACGCGCGCATATGTGTGTGTGTGTGTGTGTGTGTGTGTGTGTGTATGTGTGTCTAAATAATAAAGGGTGTCTATGTCAGTGATACATTTATGGCACGTGTTTGTGTGTGTGTGTGTGTGCATATGTGAATAAGCCCAGTGACCTGAAAGGGTCTTGGTGTCAGCAGGCGGGCAGACAGATGCTCTTAAGGGGAAGTGTGTGTGTGTGTGTGTGTGTGTGTGTGTGTGTGTGTGTGTGTGTGTGTGTGTGTGTGTGTGTGTGTGTGTGTGGAGGGATGCTGGCAGAAAGGTGAAGGGATGCTGGGGGTGGATGGAAGGATGGAGGATGCTGTGAAGAGGGTTGGAAAGGCAAACAGATACCAGGGAGTCATGGCATTCTCTCTTACTTACTATTTTTATTTTTGTTTTTTCCTGAGCCTATGGCTTAAATGTGCATTAGGCTAGCGGACTTGGACTGATAAAATACAGCAAACTGTTGAAATACAATAAGCCTTTAAAGCTGTTTGTGCTGACGACGATGCTTTCTCCTGATGAGAAAATATGAAGAGAAAATATAAGAAGAAATTCTCCGTCAGTAGTCGTTGAGTGTGCAGGCAGACACTCAAATTTAGTGATTTTAGAACTGCTTATGATTGCATTTGAAATGTCAGGCCACTTATTAGCTAGCCACCATTTGTAAAATCAAAACGATAACTGACATTGTGGTATATCTGCAGTGGATATGGTTAAGTTCTTACAGTACATGCTAGTAAAGGTGAACAAATTTCAAATTTGTTCAAATGGAAAGTGTGTATGTGCTACTACTGATCAAATGTATTTAGTGTATTGTAATCCACTTTTTTGAAAATGTTTGGCCAAAACAACCAAAAATTAGTGGTTTGACACTATGAACTACTTATATTTTAATAGCATAACATGAAAATATATGTTGAACACTGTTAAAATACAGGTATATCAATATTTAATCAAACTAGATTCCAAATTACAATACATTTCACAACACCTTGGTGGGTTCTGACTCGAATTTAAACCACTGTACTAAATTCACGGGCCTACTAAACTCTCAATTCTAGCTATCTGCGTCTTTTACAGTTTGCTAACAAATTGTTAATAAAGTGCTCCATTCCTACCGTATCTCCACGAGGACCCACACATGGGAACATATTCTGCTTATACTGTAGGTGCCATATGTTATACTGCACAACATAGCAGTGTATAAAGAGTGCACTAGCTCTGTATATATCTCCATTAGCCATTAGGTGTGCTAATGATAGTGTGTACTAGCTTACTTACTTTGTCTCCATTAACCAAAGTGTGAATGGTTATTACTCTGCGAGCATTGACCTGCAACACACACTCACACACACACACACGCACTAAGAGTATTGGCTCGACTGATTTGTGACCTCTTTCCCTCCTTCGCTGCCATCTTACTCTTATCGATTTCCTCTGTTCTCCTCAGCCCCTCTCTTTCCCCCCTCTCTCTCTCTAGCTTCTCACTCGTTCCTTCTCTCCCTATCCCACTTCCTCTGTCTCTACCCCCTTCTACACTTATTCTCCCTTGTCTCTGCTTACTGGTGCCTCATCTCTCTCTCTCTCTCTCTGTCTCTGTCTCTCTCTCTCTCACTCTCACACACACACACACACACACACACACACACACAAACTCACACACAGTGATTGTCCATGTTCAATTATTAACAACCATCAAGGATTCTAAAAGAGGTCAATTATCTTCTGTGTCAGTAGCTCATGACATACTGGGCAGCTGTGTGTGTCCGTCTGTGTGCGCGCGTAAGTGCATATGCGCAAGTGTGTGTGTGTCACTGTGTTAGAATGTTTGCATTTCCCTGTAGATTTATCCTGATTCTCTGTCTCTAATATAGGACGACACACACATACACACGCACACAGAGTGTTGGCAAGCCTGGCACTGTGTCTCCATGTCATTCTTTTTTCTCCTCATGACCTCTCTCCACCTGTTTTTCTCTCTTGCATAATGCTCTCTGCCTCTCTTCAACCCTCTCTTTCGTCGTCTGTAACAATGCCTACGCGTTTTCTCTCTGCCTCTATCTGCCTGTTAATCTCTCCTTTCTTTGTAATGCTGATGAAATATATGAACCAGAAATTCTGTCTTTTGTTTTACGGTTCCCCCACCCCCCTGTTTGACTATCTGACCTGTTATATCTCACTCATTCAGACGACAGACTTCTAAATGTCTCCTCATCGTACCGCCTGGGCTTTTTTGTTTCTGAACTCCTCTCTTGCCTCTCTCCACGTCTGTTTGCCTCTAATTAATTATCTGTTGCCTTGCTTGTGATTCACAGAAATATAGACCTTGTCGGTGGCTGCATTGTTACGATTGTCTGTTTGGATGTACAGTTGAGAGAAGTGCAGGGTGTGAGAGACACAGTAAATAGAAATAAAAAAAGGTGTAGGCAGTGTTTTTATTGTTCACAAAACTGTCCTTTTTTAAGTTAAAGCGGCTACAGACAAGATTGTTGCATTAAAATGATCATTATAATTTATTATGATCATTATTGTCAACCCTAAAAAGGCCCAATACTGATGTTTTCAGCAATTAGTGGTACAAAACCAGAAACTACATTTACTTGTGCTTTTCTAACAAATTACTGTAGTTTCAACAAAATATGTCACTACATTGCAAAAAAGTCCAAAGTTACGTAGGGGCCTTAATGTATTTTTCCAAGCTAACTGTAAAAGTTGATCCACGGTAATTAAACAATGCAAAATGTGGAATTTTCAGATAAAATGAATTGGCTGCAACTGATATTTATTATTGCTTCTTCTTAATTTTTTCACTACAAGATTAGATTGTAAGTTTATCTAATTAAAAAGTAAATCCAGTTAATAATAACTCGTTGATTTTATTTATTTTAGGGAGCTCAATTAGTCGACTCACAAAATTCTGTCACTCTTTATTAGGCTGACATAAATACATCCAAAATATGTTTTATGTTTTAAGTAGATGAGCAATTTCTTCACAAATGTATGCAGAAATTAATAGTCTATGATGAAAAGTCCCTTCAAATTCAATTTAAAGGTACACTCCTCTAATTGTGAATGAAGGTGAATGATCTCTTATAAACTACTGTAGCCATCTAGATATGGCTAATATCAGTGCGGTAAGGTGAACATAACGTATGGCCACTGTCTATTGTGTAAAAGCTCTAAACTTACTTGTATTGTCAAATGTGTTTTCCTTCTTTAGTTTCTTACTTTTACTCCCCTGTTTACAAATAAACTTTGTTTTGTGTGTTGGCATTCTAGGAGAAAGACGAATCATTTCCAGTGCTGTGCACACCTGGGTGATAGAAATGTTTGTGAAGCTATCCACTTGTCTTGATCCTTTTCTCGTGTTTTTCATCTTCTTTTCCCACTCTTCCCTGGGCTGACAGGAGGGGCTTGGTGGACCTGGTGTGCTGTCATGCTACAGAGACCAGAAGTCACACCTTTGTCTAGTCATAACAGATGCTTTAAGCACTGTATCTAAACCAAATCACAATTTCAGTGAGCTGGGACTTTTACACCTTGGGTGATTCCGATTTTACTTTCTGCCTAGCAACAGTGGCAGAGAGTTAAAAGTTACTAAACAAGTTAAAAGTTACATGAATAAATATACAAATAAATAAATTGTGATTCCCCATTGCCAAAAGTTTAAATACTTATTATTATATTATTGTGCATGGCCTAGTATAATGCTTTAGAATTGCGTAGAAAAAGGTTTTTAAGATTAATATTACGCTATTTAATATACATTTACATGTTGGTGCTGTTTTAAAAACAATTAGATAATAATAAAAATGATTTGGTGTCATGTAGAAACATTACATGATCAATTATATGTTTTTTCAGATCAAATACAAGCGCACACATTTTACATTTTTAGCGTGTACTGTATAATTACAGAGCGGTAAAGCTCTGCTGTGTTTTTCCACTAAGCGAGACACAGTGTGTCTTTGTAGCCTGTACCCCACTGAGAAACACAGGACATTTCACCATTGTAACTGATGATTTAGCCTGCTGTGAAAACCTACCTGGCTCTCTCCCGGTGCTTCCACAGTAGATATATTCTCTTTTACGATGTTTTTTTTTGTTGTTTTTCCCCCCATCATCTCTTCCCCTTGTGTTTATTTCAAGGTACAATACTATCGACCTCACTGTTAGTTCTAGAAGTCCCTTTGCCTTTAGTGTTATTCTGCTAGTTAATAGCATCCCCTTGTCTATTTACCTATAGTACATGTCTGTTATTAATTACCCTTCAATGTATTCATTATATATCAGTGTTTTTAAAATGCTATGCAAATTTACTTTTTACTAAATCATATAGCCTACAGTACAAAAACAGTTTGTAATTAGAACTTTACCAAATGACAGGCTTTACTGTATATAGTTAGTATTCTTGCATTAAACCACACGAATGTGATTTCAAAGGCACCCTCATTTAAATAATCACATGCTTTGCATGTTTCAGCCTTACTAGTTTGTATTTCGGGAATGTTGAGTCTGGTAATATTTCATAACCATATGCTTTGTGTGATAGAACATGTTTAAGTCTGTGTTTGTTTGCTTTGTTCCCACCCGTCCCAAACTCAAAAATATCTCTGTACATAAGTCTACTATATATGCTTTAGACAATTTGCATGAGGGCATTTGCTCTAACTAGATGTCTACCTCTATTTGATATGGAGCTTGTCTATGCGCTTTAATTGCCTCATTATCCCCCTTGCTCCAGTAGCAGCATGCTTGCTAGTTTAGACTTCCTTCCCACCTATTTGCCCTACTGTATTTGTCCCTATGCCAGATTGTTTGCTGACTTTAACTGCCTACCTTCTGCTATTGTGGTAGGTTGCGTGCTGGTTATAATTGCCTCTCTTTAGGTGTCATTTTCTTATCCTCTTGCTCTCTAGCTCTCCCTGTTTCTCTTTCATTTTAAGCTGTGATGCCATGAAAAGCCGTGACTAGATCCCTAGCTTGCTCCAGCGCTGGTTAATGCAAGCTTTCATGATTTTCTTCTCTTTGCCCTCTTTGCTCTCTTCTTATTGCCTTACTAGCAAACAGGCCTACACATAATATTACACACCTTTTTCCTTCTGACTCTTAGCTTGCTATTATAGCCTTATCATCTGAATTAGAATGCAATACTAAGCTCTAATCATAGGCCATTTTGTCAGTGCCTTCATATCTATCTTGGTCTTTTTTCTTTTTTGCTAAACTGGTAAACTGCTCAAGCTTTTTACCAGCTTTTACTGCTCTCTTTTTACTTTTTCTTGGGCTTGGTTTTCTCTTTCACTCCCTCACTAGCTATTGATGTCCTTAAAGGTCCACTAACCTGTTTTGCCCTAAAAAAGGCAATTAGTTTACTGTATATACTGACACCTTCTGGCGGTTAACATGTTGACCACTGTGGCATGCACTATATAGAATAAAATAGCTCATTTTGTACCTAGATTAAATATTTGTTTTAATGTAGCCTGGATCAAAACATTTCTTAGTGGACCTTTAAGTCTGCCTGAATTCTTATTTCCTAGCTTTTACTTTCTGCCTTGCTGCTAGCCTCCCCTTTGCCACTACACTTGTTTTCTTGTTAACTGTGTCTCTATTTCTCTGGTGGCAGCACCGTACAGAGTGTCCATACAAACTAGCTAAGTCTGATTAGTTGGCCAACATGAAGAGAGGCCTGAGTCTTTGTAACATTGCTGAACCTGAAATTAACTGGCAAGGGAATTTTTTCTTTTTAAATCTCCCGCACTTTACCCTTCGGCTCCGCTGTTGCGTTCACCTAATTCCCCCTTTTTATCTTGTCTACTTACCCTCCCCTTCTCACATTTTTCTCCTCATTTGAGCTCTTTGAGCTCTGCCGGTACTTTTACACTTCCCCCAGTCTGAAGGTTTTTAAACGCTTCATGGCCTTTCGCGGCTTCTCACCTCCTACTTCTTAATCTGTGCTCTTAACCCCCTCCTTTTCTCTCTCCCCTTTTTAATCATTACTCCATTTTCTCATTTTCCCTCCCCTCCTTCCCTGCCTCTTCTCCAGCCCCCCTGCTCTACGTTTTTACATCCTTCTTTCTTATTTTATCCTCACTTTACTCTTTGCCCCCCGTTCGCTCTGTCTTTATTCCCTGCCATTACTCTCTATTAGAGCTCTATTTCAGCCCTATCAGTATGCTGTAGTGATTTAAGCCTCACACTTATACTTTCCATAGATCTATATTCAAACAGAATAATAGAGAAGGGAAAGGAATAGAGAAGGCCACAGTAGATTAGTGGTTTAAGCAAAAATTGATTCATTCAAGTAAATCCAAAGTAAATAATATATTATATAGGCTTGTAAATAGCAGCCCATATTTTACGATAAATCATCCTTTAGAGTTGTGTTTTGAATCCTCCAGCGGCCCTGATGCAGATTTGCATTTTGCCTGTCTTGAAAACGTACTGATACTGTAGTTAAAGCTGCGCTCCCCAATTGTGTTATATTGCCCCAAGAACCCCAAATCTCTGTGCATGAAAGGGTGTATGACTGTAGGGGGAGGGGTGGAGGAGGGTGTTTGAATGGTTTAAAATGTTTAAAATGACATGGTTACTCAAGGAGTGTTCCTTTATTAGGATCCAACCCCAGCCGATGTTATGCGTTTTCTAATGTCTGTCTTAACAGAATTCACATTTTTAATATTATCTGGACTTTACCAACCTGTAAGTGAAGACAGCAGCTATACGAAACAGTGAACAGCCTGCGTTTCCTACACTTCACCTCACATGTCTCTTCTGCCTCTCCTTCTTCCAGGGTTGGTGGTGAGGGAAGCGAGTATAGAAATCACACGGCAGCAGGTGGAGGAGCTGTTTGGGCCAGAGGACTACTGGTGTCAGTGTGTGGCCTGGAGCTCGGCTGGAACCACCAAGAGCCGCAAAGCCCACGTCCGTATTGCATGTGAGTACAAACCAGACATGGGCCCTTGCAGGGCTCCATACTCCACAAAGGCACACACACACACACACACGAGTGCATGTGGATAGCGTGCACACCTATAACCTGGCGCTGCGACCATTTTTTCCGCCGTTAAGCTAGCCAAAGTGGATTTGGACACACTCTAATTGCACTTGCGTCATACGCTTAGATCATTAAAATAGGGCCCATACTGTCAGCACCTCTGCCCTGCTGTGAACAGGCCCATGCAAGAGAGCTTTACGTGAAGGGCAGTTCACGGAAGAGAGAGAGGCTGACAGGGAGAGAGGCTGAGACAAGGCAGGCCTTTTGACGGACGGGCAGGACGGTATATATATAAGATACAGTCATGCTTGCATACACACACACACACATCCTGTGGGAGGGCCACTAAAGTTTGCTGACAGAACCAATATTCACTGCTGCATCGTGGAATTCGACAGTGCCGGCCTTTGAACTTTGTTTTGCCTCAAATGGGTGAAGGCATTACACAGTCACGTCTCCACATGATGTAGACTGAGTAGTGTTTTGGAGCGACGGGTTGCTTGTCAGCTCTGCTCCACTTTTAAAATCACCTGAAATGGTCTCTTTGTTCACAGCCTTTAGGTTCTTATAAAGGAAGGGATTGTCCATCACAGCTCCTTGCCGTGGCTTGAGATATGAACCTGCCACAGTAGTTTTTAACGCACCATTGACCCATACTGTTCCGCCATTTAGGCCAACTGGGACTTGTCTTGAGTTCTTAGGTGCTGCGAAAGTCAGCCAGAGCACAAATGCCAATCATCTCAGGTTACTTGGTTTATCTACCTTTTACTGTGTAGTCCTGATTGAGTGAGCTCAACAGCTAAATAGTAGATACAAAATGAATATAGCAAAGCGGACCTTCACATAGGAAGTAACAGAGCTCCAGCAGAGAGAATCATTCTAGCAGACATGGCCTCTGGAAAGCACGTTTCACCAGGTTGGTTTATTAGAGTTGCTGAAGGAAATCCCGGTTCGGGTCCCTCATATTTCACTTCTGTTTATTTTATTTGGCCATAAATATTTCTTGAACCTTTGCTTTTGGAGGGTTTTACTTTGCTGAAAAAATAAGAAAAACAAATATTCAATATGACTGATCAGTACTTTGTTAAATGCACACTACAAAAACCAGCATTACAAAACCACTGTTTTGAAACTTTGAGAGTGCATGTAAGGGGCGTCACCACGGTTTGAATACATTTTGGGGCTGAGGGAAAGGTCTTTATGGGTCAAACTGCTCTAATCCGTACAAATATTCTAAAGACAGCGTCTGATGAAAGATTGAACTGAAACACTTACTTGTACAACACACCTGATGTTTGGTGGCATCGTCTCCCCAAAGACATTTTTTTAGAATATCCACAAATATAAAACCAAACTAAATAAACTACTGTAAATATAATATTTTCATGGATGTTAAAACCAACCAAGCAACAAAATATAAACCCATATTTAATATCTTTGGTGCCCATAAGGCTACTTTAATTTGCCACATGAAATCAGTTTCATGAGATAAGCCTACTTGGCGGCATATAGGCCAGAGAAAAACTGCAGGCACCACACCATATTGATCTACGCAGTGATTAGTTTTGTTTATGCGTCTCAAACGTTCTCAGACATCTAATAACTAAAGTCAGGAGAGGCTGAATAATGGACACAGCCTCACCGCCTCCTCTCCTGCTCATCCCTGGTGCTCAGGTAATGAACATTCACAGGAAGACAAGTAGGCCATACCGAGGCAAGAAGGCTGCTAAGATGGTAGGCAAGGTTGCCTGGATCGATATGTGTGAAAATAGGATGCCTTTACTGTATACTTGATGCATTTCATGAATGTAGAGTCGGTAGCAGAAATATAACACAGTCGAGGAGGGCCCTTTAATATAATTAAATTAATAAATGTTTTCTGAGAGCCTTCGTTCACCTCTTTTGATTGGCTTATCAATTGCAACAAACCAGCAAGTGAGAGAGGTCAGAAATGCTGTCCCAGCTATTAGAGGATGCTTGTCTGTCTGTCTGTCTGTCTGCGGGAAGTTAGTGACAGTCATAAATATCCCTCTAAGCTCCGCTTGTAACATTCTCTAATGGAACGTTGCGTCCTTGGGGTCCAATGAAGGCTGGATAATGTGCTGTCTTTGGCCTAGGTAAGCCTGATACATGCTGAGACGTGGCTATCAAGTACAAGTACACACATACACACACACACACACACACACACACACACACACACACACACGTATTCCTCATTGAGGAAATTGCTGGAAAATGCAGTCTGTTTGTCCTAGTTCTATATTACTTGTCAGCATTTCATCAATTTTAATCCTATAATACAATAATAATAATTCTAAATAAATAATTAATAATATTTTCTTATTCTGCCTCATTTTCATTTTCCACTTTTGTCTTATTCCAAGTTGTGTGAATGGTTCTTTCTCTGTCTTTCCACTTCTCTCTTTCTCTCTGTTACAGCGGTGGTTTTTCTAATAATCAGATGTGATTACACTTGGCCCCCTCTTGAGATAACCTTTTACTTCAAATCGACCCAACCTCCCGACCTCCCCTGCTTTCCACTCCTATTTGTCTCTGCTGTTCTGATTAAAATCCTTACTGGCAGCCGGGCCTGGCTCAGGAAAGAGCAAAGCAGAGACAGCACAGAGTTGTAAACCGCTCTCCTCTCCTCTCCTCTCCTTTTCACTTCTGATCTTTCCTCTTCTTTGGTTCCGTGTCATCTTGTCAGAGCAGTGGTTTAGGTAGAGTTGTATTTTCATGTTATAGTCATCTTGGTTAGTCTTCTCCTGCTTGTTTGGGGTCGCAAGACAAATAGTTTGAGAAACGCTGGTCTGGTTTGTTCCTCCTTTATAATTTATTTGTACTATTTATTGTATCTTACTTCTCTTGTTATCTGTCTGGCTATCTGTCCTTTCTGTTTAGTGTAGCATCCTTGCCTATGGTTTATGGAATAGTTGTTTATAAATGCAGCGGATATGTGTTTGCCTAATAGCTGTTTCAAGTATTGGGTCACACACCCATGTTTAGACAGAGTTAATAGGAGATATTGTGAATCTGAATAGGTGGCACGTCAGCTTCTTGGAGAAGAGCACTTAACCGGTGAGTAATGCACAGTATCGGGCCCTTGATTCATGCACACGTACACACGCGGCAGTGTGAGCCACGCTCTTTGGCCCATTACTGATTTACGTTCTCCCCGGGTCAAGCCTTCTCCTTCAATGGGATTAATGATATGTCAAGGTCACACACATAGAAACGCACACAAACGGGCACCCGCGCAGACATTTCTGACCACGGCGGTGTTCTAGCACCTTCCGTTGAGGCGTGCGTGCGCATAGCAATGAGCGGGCCAGACATTCAGGGACAGAGCGACCCAGACAGACAGCTTGGAGAGGACAGGTAACTGTGCCTGTTGTTCAGTGTTTTCTCTCTTGTTTCATGCATTCCCTCTTTTAAGTCACAGCCCATGAATGTTAAGTATGATTGTGTGCGTGTGTGTGTGTGTGCGTGCCCATCTGAGAGTGTAGGCAATGTTGAGATTGTGTGTATGTGTGAGAGAAAGGTTGTGTGTTTCTGATGAAGGCAGCTGATGTTTTGTCCAGATGTGAAGGACAAGCTACTTAGAAGTGGGAAGCCTACTGTGGTACACAACGACTGTCCACACAGTAGGGTTCCGGTTATCCGTGTGTCTGCACGGCTTTATTTGCAGTGTTTCCACTCCGGGTCTTAGACACTGCCCGGTATACATGTAATTGTTACAGTTTCTCATGCACAGCCTGTCTGGCCTGGTTTCCCCAGAGAGCTCCCGCAAGGTTGCTCCCCGTAGCTTGGCTCTATCCCGAGCCTCTCCCCCCCAGCTATGCTCACTTACTGTTTAAAAGAGGGACAGGTGATTACTGACTGCCCACACCTGTCCCCCAGTCCCGTGAACCACGCCCCCACATGTTCCCTCTCACACGCATCAGAGCCTAACCACACCCACAGTCCCACACCTACATTAAGTGATGAAGTGGAAAGACAAATCTGAAGTTATTAATTTTGAGGCAAAGTATAAAAACTAAAACATTTCAGACCTCATCACGTACTGTACTGTAAATTCCTCTTCATGTCTGTAGCCTTTATTCACTAAGCTGTTCAGCATATACAGTATTTCAAACTGCTTCCACTGGCTACAATATTTTGCCATTTAAAGGGACACTCCTCATTTTGTGTCTGGAATTACCCTTGTGGTTGAAACCAGTGTCACAAAAAAAATGTTTTGGCATTGAAATTAAGCGAGGACATGCTCCTCTGTACTCATACCGCTACGGCCCACCCCACCTTTGTGGACAGTATGTTTCAAAACATAAACATTGAGCTGGAGCAAAAATGAGAAGATCTGGAGGTGCTAAATCGACGAGTGTTCCTTTTAAAATGATGATGCTAGTGATTGCTGATTAAACAACAGCATTACAAACAACAACATTACAAGCATTACAAACACAGACTTTGCTTAAAGTCTAGCTCCCCTTTCCCTATTGAAAAGAACAAGACGTGCTCAAATTTGCTTGTCCATTAGCTATTCATGATTAGTATAAGACGCACTTAACGCAGAGCTCAGATTCCATACTAGAAAACAATCCCTTGTACTAATTTGTAATCAATAAACTTACCTACAGGGTGATCAAATTCATTATCTGGTTGTTTTACCTATGAACCTAAAGCAGACATCATCTATTAAACTCAAAGTAGACTCATCTCTAGTTTCAGGTAGTAAGATTTTAAGATTTCTGCTTCTGGAGCCGACATCTGACAACCCGAGGATCTAAACTATATTCTAGAGCGGTGGCACCATGTCAGCTAATAGAACTGTTTACGTTGCCAATCTGACTCTAGCTGGAAAGACCTTGTCTGCAGAGTGATCATGGGTTGTGAAGTGCTGAAATGACAGGGTGGAGGGCTCAGTGAATGGATTAGTTGAAGTGGAAAGAGGCTTTTTCACGTCACTTAGAGAAAATGACCGGCCCTATATAACTTCAGCGAAATTGGCTGTGACACTCTAGTCTATTTTCCATCCTCTGGCCTATGACTTAAAATCCGTGAAACTTCACTGGGATTTTAATATATACAGTGTAACCCATATAGAAATTGTTGTTTAGTTAGTTACTGTAGTTGTTGTTTTGTTAGTTTGTTTCCCTATAAGTTTAAAAGGTGTTATACACTACAGTATATTGGGTAGGTATGAAATGGCTAGCAATGCATGTGTGTTGCCTAAAAGAATGACAAGCATTCATTCACAAATGTAATTGTAGTGCATCTGTGGCACAGTAAAATTAAATCAATTAATAATAAAATTACATTTCATACATGACAATGAATGTAATGCCACATCAGGCTTTAGACTTTACCTCCATTTACTTTCCAATATTTCAAAACGTGCTTATATTATCAATTCCAATACTCTCATGCGCGTTACCATTTACATTTTCTCTTGGAGCCCGAAGCAGACACCTTTCCGCTGCATGCCATTGTGTCGGAAATTGAATGTCCACATAATTCACAGTGAGACTAGAGAGAAGTATTTTCCTCTCTATTTTCTTCCCAAGCCTCTCAGTTAGCTTTTTATTGCCTGAGCGGTTCCACTAGGGGCAACGTTATGATTTGGCATTGCTGGCATGCAGGCAGACACCCATTTTGGATAATTGCACTGAAATGTGCTTATGCATAGGAGCCTGAGGCAACAAACTAACAGCAAACATGACGGTTTGTTGCTATATTTGAGCAGTGGAAAAAGTAGGGGGTGCAGAGCAACAATTATTTATTTCTTGAAATGAACATTAAAAAAAGACTTTACCTGTAAAGCTGTGCATTTATTGATTCTGCTGCCCTACACATTTTATGGGGAACTTTATGTGTTTACATTTATACTGGAAATGCTCTTTTATGACACAGTAGTTCTTTGGGAATAAAATATATTAATAATGCAAGCAGACAAGTATTAGGGTAAACCCTGTGTCTCATCATCATCATCACCACATGCACAGACGTACACTTATAGTCCGACCGCCAAGCTGGTGAAATCATCTCTGTCACAGTCCCCTAAGCTGAACAGTGTGTGCGTGCGTGTGTTTTCAGTTCCTCCCTGAAGCATTTCGCTTTAATCTTCTTTAATTTAATTCGCTATCTTTATGGAAATCGACTCTCACAGCCAAATTCTTATTTTGCCATCTCCCTCACTAATTAAGACCAGGAAATTGTTTTTGGAATTGGCTGGCATGAGGGAAAAATGCATCTTTTCAGTGTGTGTTTTTACGAGTCTGCAGTGTGTGTGCCAGTCTTCCTGTCTGTCTATTTGCATCTCTGCCTCTAGTTCTGTCTGTCTTTCTGCTGTCTGTGAGTGGTTTTTCTCTCTCTAGCTGTGTTTACATAGAGCTATTTACTCTACTAATGATAGGAAAGGCCCAATAAGAAAAGTCAGAATACAGTATCACTGCTTTTCTGCACGATATGTTTGGGGCATTGCCTCACCTATGTTGTGATAAAACTGTTATTTTACCATAAACCAGTAAAAATAACCCAATAATGGTCCAAAGCACTCGTTGCACGTCCGGCTGTATCAGAGGTTTCCCTGTGGTGTGGACTAGATTTGGTAGGCTATGACATATAACAAGTTGTTTCCATAATTTAGCACTCATGTACTGGCAATTCTTCTGGAAACACTGGACATTGTCAATCTGATTAATCTCATTAAGAATGAAAAATGTATGTAGTCGCAGCTGGTGTCTCTTTCTTTATCTTGCTAGTTGTTTGTGTGTGGGTGTGTGTGTGTGTGTGTGTGTGTGTGTGTGTGTGCGTGTGTGTGTGGCAGCCATGTGGTGGATTCAGGGTAAAGCTTGAGGTGATAATGAACAGTCATCTATTCAGGCCTCCAACTCCCACCAGGATTGACTAGTATTATGAGGTTAGCATTCAGCCTCAGCAGTACAGTAACTGCGTTTAGAGCAGGGTTATTGTAGCTATACATATCCGGCATACAACTGTTTACTGTCAGCCCTTTGGGAGTACATGTTGCTTAGGAGATCGTAATGTGAGAAGGCAGCTTCGAAAGGCAACTCCCCGAAAGCATTTATGATATTAGAGGCCTTCTTATCCGGTGATGTGCAGTTGCAATCTGTTTCAAGTCTACGGTGGCCAAGACAGGCCACAACACTTTTAAATTAAGACAATGCATTGTGGGCGGCCTTTTTTATACCTGGTCGGCAGAGCTGAGTACGTTGAAATTAACTTTATTGACGATTTAACTCTTAAGTCAGTAAGTCCTCCGGGCGGAAACCTCTCTTTGTGTTGTGAAGATTTCTGTTCTCTTGTGGCTATTTGCAGCATGTCTGTTTTTGTGTGCGTTGTCTGAATTTGCAGCAGACATTCTATCAAATCAAATTGTTGCATGTGCTGTAGACTGTATGTGTTTGACTTCCCTATGTTTCCAAGCGTTTTCTCAATTTGCAAGATGTTTCTTGATGCTACATATGACAATACTACGTGTTGTCATATGGATGCACGTGTTTTCTGTATTTGCGTGGGCGGTCAACATTTGCGTGTGTTGCCTTAGTGTTGTGGCCTCTCTCGGCCACTGTACAAACCACAGGAGGAGCATGTGTCAATTTTGTTTTATAGCACGGATTTTAATGCATTAATGATTTTATAATCCGGACACATTCCATCTCTCCTTGTCTTCTGGTGCTTGATAAAGGCGACATCTATCAGAGCCAGACTGATGGCTCGGAGGAGTGATGGATCGCTATCTGGTTAGAAGGGAGATAAATGGATGTGATTTAAGGTAGAATTGTGGACCTTGTCAAAGCAATTGCTTCTGCTGAAGGGTTTGATGTCGACAGCTTGATAAAATACTAAAAGAGACTTTGATAGTAAAGAGGAAGCAGGTGGTTTAATTAAGACGGAAGCTTGTTCTGCGGTGTGCTGCACAGCTCCCTCCCCCCTCCCATCTTTCACTAATAATGTCCCTCTTTCCTTCCACATCCACACCCCCCCCCCCTCACCCCTCTGCTCCACTGGGCCACCTTCCCTGTCGGTGTGTCCTGCTGTACGGTGACTGTGTTGATAAAAAAACACTCCATGAAGTGACTTTGAGTCAACAGGTTCAGCATTAAAAAGCTATCCATCTAACATTGTGTCCGTGCGACCGCGTGTACTGTTGCTGACGGATCAGGTGATTAGGAATACACCTGGGAACCAGCGTACACAGCCACACACACACACACACACACAAGGTTGTACTGTACTGACGCTGTATGTGAGAATTTAAGGGCAGAGTGGAAGGGGAACAGAGAGCTTGATGTTGGTCGAACCACCCTTTACAAACTCCACAAAGTGAAAAAGTTCTTTCTTGTACCTAGGTGAAGTAGATCAGGCTTCAAACTCAATGTTGTTGGTACATCAAAATACCATAGTCCTAGTGAAAACACCATTCTTATCATATCCAGTATATCAAAGGAGTAGTGGGGGCCGGATAAACAGTGGTCTAGGTGTTGGACTCCCAGCTGGATGGTCATGGGTTGAGCAAGATGCCTAACCCCTAACTGCTCCATATAATAGCAGCATGTAATTGTAAGTCGCTTTGGATAAAAGTGTCTGCTAAATGACCTAATTGTAATTGAGTAGTGTCTGGTTTTGGCCATCTGACAGATCTGTTTCATAGTTCCTCTCAAACAAGAAACTTCATGACCATTGGAGACAAAACTCTGTTAAGGCATTATGCATGTGTACACTACATATGGAAATACCCTGCACAAAATGAGGTTTTTGACATACCCTGCAACGATACAATATATTACACTCTACCTTGTTAAATGTGACATGAAATAAAATCCTCCTACATGATTCTAGCTTAAGGAAGTTGTTTCAGCGGTTTCCTATCTCTGACATTTCCTGCAGGAGAAATCAATCAATCCTACTTTGTCACACTGGTGGTTTTATGATGTGTTAGGCAGCTAGGTCTATAACGTGCAAGTAGTAGCACATTCACACACATACAGTTCATATACCCACACAGACACACGTACCAGTGGGAGTTCTGCCTGTCCCCCTTGACCCTTTACATGTGTTCTTTTTAGAACATGTGTTCTTTTTAGAACATGTGTTCTTTTTAGAAATCCATCAGAGTTACTGATCAGCTCCATAAATTAAGTCACCTGCTACATTCCCCCGCTGGCTCCCCACCCCGCTAACGTTACAGTTTGTTTTATGGCCTTTTCAGAGGCACGCTAATGGTTTTAGCATCTGTTAGGCCGGGCTGCCGTTACAAGGACATGTGTCAATACAATATCTGTGTACCGGTAGAGAGGGTAAAGCAGAGAATAGTAGTAGTGAAAAAGTATCTATTTTACACAATTATTTTCCTAATCGTTTGATGACGTAGGCCATTCCTTGCTCCCTAGCTATCCAATAAGCCAGCCAGCCTCCCTCTAGAGCAGTGTTTCTCAACTGGTGGGTCCCGACCCAAAAGTAAGTCACAAGCTAGTGTGGAGTGGGTCGCAGACGTGTCATTCGACTTTTCTTTAGTTTACCAAACTTCCGATGCTGAGCTTTTATTTTGAAAGGTGCGTAGGTGTTTTGAGCAGTGCATATAGACATTGTGGATTACTGCACGAATTGTTTTGTGAAATAAATTATAGTGGTTGAGAAATTAAATTATTTTAGGGTTGTGACTTAATGACTAAGGACAAATGTGGGTCCTGAGGTTAGAACAGTTGAGAACCACTGATTTAATGCAAAATTTGGGATTTAATGGTCGCCTTTATTTACCTTACCCTGCCCTCTATAAACTCTCCTTCACCCTCTCCCCTGATTCTTATCTCCAGGGTTATTTGTCTAATTGTCTTCAGGTCAGAAGCTTCTCTGTGGAAGGAATGGTGGTGCATTCCGTTCTGCTTTGTAATGCTGTCATTTATCACTGCAGGTGGACCATTAGTGTGAATCATTTATTGTCTTTGGCTTTCTTCTGCTAGTCTAGCTGGTCTAGATGGAGAGAGCCATGCAACAGTTAATAACTTGTGAATAAACCAGCGGAAACACCTAGAAAGCATTCTGACTGAATGGCAAGCGTAACTTATTGTGGCGTCTTGTGTGTGTGTGTGTGTGTGTGTGTGTGTGTAGGTGTGTGTGTATATGCAGTCTTGTGGAAGACTGCATACAGTTAAAAATACAGCTATAGCAAAGAAATAATGTCTTTGTTGTGTGTTTTTCTGAGCTGACAGGAGAAGGGGAGCAGTCAATATAGTCAAGCTAACATGGACCAGCATCTCCATAATTACTGTCATTGTCAAATTGACAGCACAGGGCTAGCCAAGCCAAACCTAGCACGGCAGGGCACCATCCCTGAAATGGCCTGTCCAAATGCATTAAAATACATAATTACACCTAAAACGATTCTCATTTACATGTTGAGCTTCTCCAGTGATGATTGTGTTCTGAACAAGAACCCACAATGTGCTTACAATAATATATATTGTTTTTCAATGTTCACACAATGAAGTGAGTCAACAGCAGTTATAGCAATAGCAGTTAAAGTTATATAGTTATCGTTTCATTTGTCCCTTTTGCATTTTATAGTCTAATTGGAATTATCTCAGTTTATACTTGAGGCTTATACAGTCATATAATGACAAGAGCACACAAACTATTGTGCATTCAATGAAAATGAGCTACAGATTAATAGTATGAAATGCAGAAATGTGCCAACCAATGTGGCATCCTTATTTCTTTGACTGACTTCACATCTCTCTCTCTTCTAGATCTGAAGAAATCATTTGAACAGGAACCTCTAGGAAAAGAAGTTTCTCTGGAACAGGAAGTGCTTTTACAGTGTCGTCCTCCAGAAGGCATACCGGCCGCTGAGGTACAGTTCCTAACTGCTAACATCATCTTCTACCTGAGAGTAAGAGAGACACTCATAGAGGGACTTCTTATAAAGAGTGACTGAGGAGATTGAAAAGACCAAATTGAGACAAGAGACAATGTGCAAACTATAGTTTTGAAATAGAAATGATCAAGTGAAAAGTACCTGAAAGTGCAGAATCTACCCACAGATGTGAGCGTTTCTGAAATTGGAAATAGAACTGCTTTACCAGTGACTGAGAGTTGAATGTGGGAGTGCTGTATCTATCTTTAATGCTATTAAGACGGTTTGCAATCTTTTTGAGCACCCCCGTCCATTCAACGGGCATAGCTTGTTGGCAAGCTGTGGAGAACTTATTTTCATACAAAAAAAATGATTTTATGCAGTATCAATATGCAAGCAGTATTTTTTTACTTGTTCAAAAAGTTTTGTCAATGCATTTTATTTAAAAATTCCATTGCCAACAAGTTAAAGAAATCCTGACATAACAGGTAATACCACTTTTAAATTGCAAAAAAGCCAATGCATTTTTACAGAAATTGAAGACACCAACACATACTAATATAAATGTAAGTCAACAGCCGTCAGTTGTTGAAAGAATATCTAAAAAATAATCATGTTGTTAATATGAAACCAGCAGTGCGACGCGATTCAAATTGCTTCAAACTTCCGACTGTGTTGCACTGTTGATTCGGAAAATGTTAATATTTTGGGCTTATTGACTTCTTTGACTTATTATAAGGGGGAGGGCAAGACCTATTTTGAGTCTATCACTTTAACGATGCAACAAATCTCTCAAGTTAAAACGGACTTGTGTGTCTACAGAGAGCCAATTAGAGTTACTTAAGCATTTGTCCCACTTTTTCAATCTTCAAGATATAACATGTTCTGTCATGCAACAAGATGTTGCATGACAGAACATGTTATCCATATATCCCTGGATCCAGGGACTCAGTCCAGGGATTTAAACCACCAACCTCCCTAACACATGTTCCTTTCTTTATGTGACTATTGGTACAGAGTACTGTATACAGAATTACCACTAAGTTACTTATATATATTACGATTTATTGTACTGTAAGTTGAGACGCGTTTGCGTTTATTCAATCACACCACATTTTATAGTGCCACCCCATCCATTGTGTTGAACCTTAAACATCCACTTTAAGAGGGTGGGGCTCACTGCCCAGAATGTCTTCTGAGGGCTCTTAAGCTCAAGCTAAGTACATCATCTACCATTTAGATTGCCCTTTACGGCCTCTCAGCTCTTCTTCCCAGCTGGCTTTGTTCTCCACCTGAGTGGCTAAGAAGCCATCCGTTGAGTTTGTTGGTCACTGGGGGAGAGCCTACGCTATACTGGAGCACACCCTGAATCAGGTTTCACTGGCTAAGCTAGAGTACACAGCTCCCAGCTCCCCTGAGAGAGATGGGGCGTGGAGAGAGAGAGAGAGACTGAAAGAGAGCAGAAGGAGTAGGTGGGGGCAGGAGAGGGAGGTTGAGATACCAAGTCACAGAAAGAGAGGGGAGTGGATAGTGGTAGAATACTGATGAATATGTGAGATGGAAAATGGAAAGAATTCAAATGTAGAAAAGCGGAGAAAGAAAAAAGAAAAATTTGATTCAATGCTCTTCTGTCTCTCTCTCTCTCACTCTCTCTCTCCCTCCCTCCCTTTCTCCACAACACAGCAGCTGGTAGTCATTAAATAAACTGTCAGTACTGTTCTTAGTCTCTATTTTCTATAAACTTGTAAAAAAAAAAGGTATTTGTAAAAAAAAAAAAATTTTAGACTTCTATTTAGCAGTAAACTTCAGGGGCTCTCAGAAACGCACACAAAATACCACATATACAAACACTTGTATATGTGAAAGATGTCTCTCTTTGTCTGTCTTTCTCCTCTCTTTTTTTCTTTGTCATACACACACACATTCAATATGTTAACCTGCCTTGCAGACAAATATCCACCTTAATGCCTCTTGACTCCTGCTGCCTTATCTAGTTTCTAATTTGATTCCAGGTACCTACAGTGAAGTACACTCATGAAGACACACACACGAGCCCACACAGATTTTTGTTGTTGTTGTGGATTGTGTTTTATCTTCAGCCTACTCTATTCCATTCCCCTGTCATAATGGGATCTCAGCCTGGCCAAATGGATTGTGTTGATTAGGAGGATTTAGCTTTAAAACCTGCCGGTGACCTCTGGATGTTCCCGTTTTTTAAATCTAACTTGGCTTTTCCTTTATTATTCTTCTCCTTCTCATTCCCTCTGACATTTACATTGCCCGTTGTCTGTCTACCCTCTCCTCTGCTTTGATTGACAGCTCTCTGTGTTCTGTCCTGTGACCATCCTATAAACATGCTAATATTAGCACTGGTGGTCGCATGATCCACTTGACGACAGTTGTAAAGTTGTCAATGTGGTAGAGTCTGAGCCCCGACACGCGATAGCCGACTTTGTGAAGTCCACGTGGAGTCACGTGGCTGGCAACATGGTGCACCGAAACCATATATACTGTACATTTGCCCAAGCTAGCAGACGCCTCCGGAGAAAATTATGAACGCGATTATTTTGTGCACACGGAGAAGTAATGGGAGAGACGCAGCGATGACAGATCAGGCAGGGATCGGTTTGACTGCTGCCCATCTGTTAGCCTTGACAGGTCAAGGTCAAAGCATTCCCAGATAGTAAAGATTTGTGTACACACACTTAAGACACACCGTCTACATTCCACTCTCCTTCTGAAAGTGGTATGCTTGTCATCGGTCTATATTCTCTGACTTTCAGTCCCAGGCTCCAAAAGCTACTATTTGAAGTTTTGGAGAAAAAAAAAATCTAGAGAAACATCTAAATCTCTTTAGACTGTGATGGAAAGCCTTTAAAAGCTGATGGAAATCCAATGGATTCTGCAGGGAGAGTTCAACAGTTCAGCTCTGAGGGCAAAGAGGACAAAGTTGGTGAAATCAGAACTTAGAAACGGTCGGTTCCTGTTCAAGTTACTTTTACTTTCTTAGTTTAGTATAGTTTACTTAATTTATACAAATGTTGTTGATTTGTTTTTATTTTGGCTAAATACTCGCTAAATACTAGCAAGTTTCTGTTTTTTTTTAAATTTCAACCAGTCAAGAAACTGTCGACAGCCTGATAAAGTCTGATTACTGCCTGATAAATGTGTTAATAAATTATCATGAAGTCATCCCTTTCTGATGACAAAGGACATACACATTTTAGTCCTGAGAAAGGATAATTAAGACGGAATGAGAAGAACAGAAGAGCGTTCAAAATGCAAGAATGAACTGAATTCGAAAGGCCATGGTCTTCACCTAGCAGGTGGGGTTGTGTGTGTGTGTGTGTGTGTATGTATGTATTTATGTATGTGTGTGTGTGTGGTTGCTTGTGTCTGTCACTGTGTATGAGTGATTGCCCCAGCTGCAGTGAAATAAACACATCAGTGTGTGGTGACAGCCCTTAACATGCACACGCAAACACACACACAGACTGACTGATAGTAACGGGATATGTTTCTGGACACTGCTCAAGTTCCTGTCACTTTTTTAACCACTCAACCCATGCCGTAAATTAGCTCGGATAATGGTTTATTATCAAGTTGTTATTTAACAAAAGCTATATTTTGTGATAAATCGTCACTTTATGTAATATGCAAAGTTATAGCTTAGAAATAATTTGTACGTTTACCTATATGCAAATGTATCATTTCTCACAATGTCTGCCTGAATTTTTATACTGATTAGAGTGATACTTGGTGCTGATATGTTAGCTAATAAATTCTAGCTGACATATTTTTTCTACATATTTGCATACAGTATGCATTTGTCAGGAAAACCACGTCTAATAATAAAAAAACGTTTTAATGCCCGGAAGTGGCCATACAAAAGTTGGTAGAGCGGATCCTATTGTGAGAATACCTCTTCAACATTTCTCTGCTCAGTGGAATGTGGAAATGAACTCAGATAGAGCAGTTCTTTATTTTTTGTTTCTTTCCCTGCATATTTTATTAGTGTTATTTTCAATTCCACAGGGGGGCATCCAAAAACATTGCAATTTACTGAACCAGACTATATTGTCAAAACAATTAGAATTTTGCTAATGTCCTGGCAATACACACATGCTGAGTAGCCCTGAAGCTAGCAGGGACATCCATGCTGATGGTGTGTCAACGGACATACATTGTTTATGCACCAACATGGCTGGCATTTGTTTGTCTACATGGGTGTTTTCTGCACCGGCATGAATGAGTCCTTGTGATGAAGATTATAGCAGACTTTTCTGTCACAAGTCATCAGTAAACTGCTGTAACCATAGCGCTAAGGGCTACTTTCAAGTGCGTGCGCGCACACACTGTACTGGTGTTCACATGGACAGGTCACATGGTCAGGGTAACAGAACTGTTCTGTACAACAAGACATACTGTACTCTGTGGGCTTCAGATAAAAGCAGATGTAAGTGTTAAATTCCTTTTACGTTTAAAGTCCATTCACAAGCTCAAAAGTCAGGTCCATTATGTCTAAATGTTTAAAAAACACATCAGACCAGACCATTTGCAACCTCTACTGTATATACCTCTGAAACCTGTGTTTAGCTGGCACATGCTCTCATCTCATATATCAAGACCCCTGTCCAGTGGATTTAACTGTAATCTAGTATATGTAATGAAATACGCATGAACAGAGCCAGTAGCTAACCACATCAGGGAAGGTTTCTGGATAAGGTCCAGGTGTCTATTTTCAATCTCCAACTTAACTGACATCTAATGCTTACTACAATGGACACGAAACACCGCAAGTTACAGTTTAAGGGTATATAAGCTTTTCACCCCGGTCTAGCCTGTCTCTGCCCTATGGCTGTGTTTGTGAGTTATCTACTATCAAATTCACTCTTTATGTAGATGGTGGCTGTCTGGTTACCCTGCCTCTCTCTTCTGAAGGTCAGTCTGTAAAACCTGAGAGGTTGGGGGCGCTAGAGTTTGTTTTTATCGCTAGAGTTGTTTTTATTTGAATTCAGACCACTTGGTCGCTTATCGTATATTTAAAATGTATTTACCAAGCCACCATATTGAAAGTTTTTTGTAATTTTAATCCATCCTTCTCCACCATGGAGAAGTCAGTTAGGTCTAGACATTACTGGCAACAAGTGTGTGCGTGAATGTACCTATCCACACATGTCTGTCTATTGATGCACAAAAACAATTTCTGTAATGCAGGATCTTGAATAGGGCCTCACCTTAATCCTCTTTGTGCTGGCACTGTAAGCCCCGTGGCTCATCTGCCATCACATTTTACCTCCATCCCCAACCTCTGTCAGAAATCATCACCGTAATCCACAGATTAGTCACCAATCTCCTCCTTTTTATTCCTACCGCTTAGGCCTGGAATGGTGTAAAGATTATTAAAATAGCGTTGTGGTGCTCTATTGATGCAGAGCAATTTCCAAATGGGAGGAAAAGGAGCTTTGTTTCAGCCAGGAGTTTATCGTGTGTTGGTGGCTGAAGTCTGTAGGGATTACTGTGTTTATTACCTAATGGGATGTGGCCATAAAGATGTAACACTTTAAGAAAAGACCCGGCCATTTTGTTGTATTGACATAAGCATTTTGCAACCATTTCTATTATCACTTAAGTATCCTTAAGTTATAGACCTGTATAATTGTATTAACTATATGTTAAGAAATGAATCGCCTCAAAACTTTGGCTTGCTTGTCAACAACTTAACGTGTACAGTTCTGTAGCACAGAGGTGGGCTGGGTAGTGTGGAGGTTTACCGGTAAAGCTTTTTCCGTTTTTTTTTGTTATTGAACATTACTTTTGAGAAAGGAAACTGCCATTTAACCTGCTTTAATTAACAGTGATAGTTTTGTCAAGGACGTTTGAAAATGTTGAAACGCATCTATACTAAAATGTATTTACAGATATTACTTTTTAATTATACAGTATTTATTAATGACCTTGGATGCTATCACAGGTTTCTTTTCAGTGAGGAAGAGGAGAACCTTGGGGACACACACACACACACACACACGCACATACACACACGTACACAGTTCAAAGAGGGATTAGGAGCCCTGGGAGAGCTCTCATCCGGTGATAGGCCATGTCACCGTAGATCCAGGCATTACTCAGAGCCAGTCAGCCATGCAGCACTGCGTCTGAGATGTTTTCTCCATTCTAGAATTTCAGTATCAGCTGTGAGAACACCTAACTATTCCATTCTGCTGACGGTCTCTCTTTCTCTCTCTTTCTCTCTCTCTCTCTCTCTCTCTCTCTCTCTCTCTCTCTCTCTCTCTCTCTCTCTCTCTCTCTCTCTCTCTCTCTGTAGACTGTGTAAAAGCCTCTCCTTTCTCTTTCATGCTCTCTTGCTTCCTTGTCCTGTCTCGCTCTGGGTTCAGCTCCGTTCCATTTACTGGCTATGTGTCCAGACATTTACCTTGGCTTGCACTCAAAGCGCAGCCATTGGTTTGCCTTTGTTTGTCCAGCACTCAAACTGACGGGAACTGCATGGACTTACATTCGCCCGTCGGCTAGGCCGTCTAAGGAAACTATCAATCTAGCATATGAAGAGCAAAGCCACTTATTAAATATCCCTGTTTCTCTCTCTCTCTCTCTCTCTCTCTCTTTCTCTCTCTCTCTCTCTCTCTCTTTCCTTCCTTAACTGCCCGTTCAACAGTCTTGCTGTTTTTTCCGCTGCAGAGAACACAGGAAGTATGCAAGCAAAATTATGACATGCAGTTTAGGGTTTCCTGTGGTCTGGGTTTCAAGACTTCTGAAATAAGCACTTTATTCTTTTCTTCGCGGTGCGTGAGCAGTGACTTATAGGTGGGCAGAGCAGATAATGACCAAGCTTTTTGAGGTCCCCCACTTTTCCCCCCAAATTACGAGAACCTCTCTTGTTCTCCTTCCCCTTTCATTATGTAGTCAAAGGCTTGGCAAATGCTACAGTATCGCCTTCCCAGTCTTCCCTTGGCTGTGGTATGGAGAAAAGATTAAAATGTACTTGCGACTTAATGGCTTTGACCTTTCCTCTCTTCAGCGGAAGGTCTACTGTCGGTTCGGTCTTTCTCTTCTGTCTGTCTAGGAACCGTGCTCGATCCTTTTTTCAATTTCTCCTGTTCTGTTATTGTCTCTCGCTCTTGTCCTCTCCGTCCTCTGTCTCTTTCTTCCAGTCTGGCCTTTGTGTCCCTAACAGTCTCTTTTGTGACATAGAAGCGAGACAAAGCTTTGCGTGGCCAGTGACATGACAGTTTATAGTCTACAGAGGATTGTCAGGCAGCCACGGACCTTTGAGCCCCTTGCCATTTTGTTTCGGATGAACGAGCTCGCTTTCTGACACACAGGTGACAATGTCAGACAAATAAAGACTCACTCGGTTTGCTGGGAAGTTCTTGGGTATTACAGAATCGAAGTTGTTCTCTTTGTTTTTAAACTATATGATATGTGTGATGGATTGGTCCATTCAAATCCAGTTGAAATGTGCTTAATGGTTACAGTTCTGGTAAATAATTGAGTAAAAGACATTTTAAAAGAAACTAGGGATAATGTAAGTAGAACTTATTTGAAAGTAATATTTGCGAAAAAATCTTCCTGCTGGCTGTAAGTTCTATGCTACTTGAACCATTATCTTCTGCCCGGAAGCAGTTGATATTGTTGATATGGTTTGCTGATTCCTGTGGCATAGCTCTGTTTAGATGGACGGGTAAAGGATACTGTGTGTGGTCAAGCAAGACTCGATGTTTGTAAAACGGAAATGCAGCTGAAATTCTTTGGGGAGCTAAACGAGAAAGGATAAGCTATTCACGATGACATATGCTCTACTTTTATGTCTGTAAAACCAATCACTGATGCAATATGGTTCCTGTGCAATTATGGAAAATACAGATTCAAAGATGTGGCCAGGGCCAAATTCTGGGTTTCTGGGAATTAAGAGTGGCTTCCAAATGATTCTACTGAGATAGTTGGTGTAATGGGCAAAGAGATTAACAACCATTTTTTTACAAACCCAGTCAGTTTGATCAGTTTAACATTTCCAGTTCCCTCTAATGCTTGTAAGTTAGTAAAATCAGGGTATATTATGTGAGATAAACCTCTACTAAATTGTGTAAGGTCAGCTTTAGGTTGAAAAAAAATGTGTTAGAATGTTTCTGTCCTTCTGTAAAAGCAGTTAACCACGGATATCCACAGTTACAATCTATCTGCTAGAAGCTATCACTGGAGGATTGTCTCAAATCCCCCTTAACAGGGGCTCACTGAGTGAAGTCACATGTTCTCATGGTGTGATGGGTTTCAACTCTCTTCTTACTTCAGGTTGTTCTCTAAAAGAAGTTTATTGAAGGGAAAGCGGGTTATAGCACCAATCGGTCAATTGAAAAATGGAGGGCTATTTTTTCATAGTCTAAATACGGTCTTAAATAAATCCCCCTTTTCTCCTTGGGAAATGCACTCTATTGTTGAACTGTTTGAATTGTGGATGTAGGCCCACTGCTTGGTAAAGGCCAGGCTTTGCAGACAGAGATTAAATGCATGACTATGTACAGTCAAATCCATAAATTTTAACATCAAATAAAAAAAAATTTATTCAAGACTTTTAAAGTGTGTTCAGTCAGACCTGAGGCAGAACATTATGTTCATAAACATGAGAATAAATAGTTTCTCATTTGACATTAAGGTTAAGATGTTGCAACTCTTTTATTTCATCAAGAGTTACATTTATTTCAGAGCACTCAAACATGAAACAGGACTTTTTTCCAACATTCCAACTGACCTGACTAATAAATAAATGCTGACTTGGTTGCTGGGCGATTTTAATAACAGTAGAAAGCTAGACAGTCAATTAAAAGGGATTAGCATTGACCCCAATCAACAGCCAACCTCTTCACACTTTAATGATTATAAAGGGCATTTCCGGACAAAAATAGCTTTAAGAACAAAACGAAAACCATGGCTCCCTGTATTTCATTTATTTTTATGTTTCCACGCTGGCGACAGTCATGGCTGGAGGCATTATGTTTTCGGGTTGTCCGTCCTTACTTCCGTCCAATTCGTGTAAGTCTGATATCTCAAGAACGCCTTGATGAAATTTCTTCAAATTTAGTACAAACGTTCACTTAAGGTCAAAGATGAACTGATTATCTAATCGGAAAAGGAACATTGATCTGAAAATTAACTGGTTCAAAGAGGCATACATTCTAGTTTTACTTTTTTAATAATTTTTTATTCGCATTATTTTACAATTCTGTCTTGTCTTGTCCCTCCTTGTCCTGGCCTCCCCTCTCATCTGTTATGGCCATTTGTTTTTTCCTAAATATAACGGGCTGGTAAACTACTTAGTGAATTTGGGAGTTCAGCTGGAAGGGGAGTACATGTTATTGTCGGACAGATTAAAGCGAGAAGGAGAGAAAACTGCGATACCTTCACTGTGGTGACCCGTAAGCACGAGACGTTGGCTAATGTAGTGGCCTGTCAGTTATTTCAACACCAGCTGCCCTGTACACGCTCAACCCCCAAAACGCTCCATTAAATCCTCACGCTGGAAAGGGACTCTTGGTGTTTGATGTTTACTAGAGCAGGTTACTGTATTTGTTGTGTTTGCTATGTGTGTTCCATGCTCCTGAGTGAGTCTTTTGCATTCACATGATTACAGAACCCAATGATTATAGGCCATTTTATACAACATGTACTGTATGAATCTAGTAAATATAATTGATCAATTTATATTGAGAAAGAGAGAGTATAACATAAATAATGACTTTGTTCTGTATTAAAATAGTACTGTTAAGAGTAATTTGTATACCGGCCCAGTTCCCCCTTCAGAGGCAGGTCATTTTTGAACTTGTGCCCTCGCTGGCGTGGGCTGGTTCTTGTCTGTTTTAAGCTTTAACTAGGTCAGAGCTGCTGAGTGGATTTGGATGTTTTCTTACCATGTGCCTTAATGGTGGGAGTCCAGGGTCCATCACTGTCCTTTAAACCTCTTACACCAAAGGAATGAAGGAAGGATCCTTCTTTCCTTCCCTTTGCCCTCATATCTTCCAGAGGGAATAGCTGGCTTCTTCAATGTTCCTACGCTGCCTGATTCCCACACACACACACACACATCTTTACCCACTGGCCTTTCCATCAGCAACCCCATTCACATTAACAAGCCTCAGGCATCAGATAACGTCTATACTTTGTGTAATCTGTAATAGAGTACGTTTGGATGGCAACTTACCAGATCCTATTTCATCTGGCTGCCAATCTCACATTTTTATCTTAGGGGTTTTTAAACCATGAAGCTAACACCTGCACAGCTGTGTATACATGCAGGCAGAGAAATAGTAAAATATCATATGCATAGTGATAAAACTAAATATTTTCCCCTACAGATGTGAACTGACAAGTATTTTCTTTTAATGATCGTCAACTGGAAATAAACTATCCTTCTTTCATAGTTTTTCAAATGCACTTTCCAAGGACATCTGTACCTCCCCTCACATTTGGATTTCTTTTGCCATCCATTCATCCACCAACCGCCTGCACATGGTTGTCCAGAGAGCCCTCGCCACCATTAATCCTCCGCTTGCATCTCTGGAACCCTTCGCTTCTCAGTGTGGCGGGAGAACAGAGTTAAGAACGCTGTGCTCACCGATGGACCCTGTTCAGGAAAAACTAATGTAATGTGTGGAGATCCAAAATAATTCAGCAATAGAAATGAAAGAATTTTTAAAAAACAAAAGAATCTAGGTTTTCTTTATTTTGATGCATGCACACAAACTCACTCACAACATTGGAATGTTGACACATTCACACACAGGAAAAACTTCAGCAATACAAACTAAATAAAACAATTTTTAACGCACACACACACACATGCACGCACTCCGATGTCACCATTCAAGCCAGGGCTCCAATGTTGACACATTGAATTGTAAGATAAAATATAACTTTCCCAACACCCCTACGCACCCGTTTTCCTCTCTTTTTTATTTTATTTTTTTTACTTTCCATCTTGCCCCTTTTCCCAAATCTGGAATTTAATGGATCACCTTTATACATCTGCCTCATCTATTCTCTCTCTTGCTCTCTCCCACCATCCTTCTTTTCCTAATTGTTGACACAGTGGGCCAAAAACTCACATGAATCTCTCTCTCGTTCGCATATCCTTTTCATTTGTTCTTCATTCTCTCTCCTTCTCTCTCTCTCTCTCTCTCTCTCTCTCTCTCTCTCTCTCTCTCTCTCTCTCTCTCTCCACACATACCTTGGCTACCTCTCTCTCCCCTTGTGTTGACATTGAGGGGGGGAGGTTTAATGGATCGCCTGTCTATGCTCCACCCCTGACGCTCCCCCCCCAATCCTCTGGCTCCCTCTTTACTCTTTCTTCAGCGATACTAAGGAAATACCTTTTCTCTATCTAAGCCTCCTACTAGGTTGTTCCCCATCCATCTCCTCTCTCCCTCCTCCACCTTGAATGTTGACATGGGAGGGTGAGTCTATAATAGATCACGGTGAAGCATCTGCACCTGTGTTAACTCTCTAAGGTAAATCTGTGTGTGTGTGTGTGTGTGCCTGTGTGTATCCCAGAAAAGCTAGCAAGGCTGATCACAAGGTGACTAAATGTGACCTTCTTTACTATTAAGAAATCTCCTCTCCCCACCTCTCCTCTCCTTTCCCGTCTTATCTCTGCTCTCCTCTCGTACCCACAACCTTTAGGGTGGGAGCGGACCAACCTAACCACTAGGCTATCCTGCACGAGTCACCTCTGAGTAAAGTATTGCCCCGTGCATCATTTGTAGGAGCCGTGCATCATACAGTGGAGGATTTCAAGGTGCACTAGGCTGGGGTAGAGGGTTATAAATAGTGGTCTCCAGGCATGTCCCCGTCCAACTGGGTGTCCTCCAGTGTCCCAGTTCTGTCTGCGCGGGACACCTTGGAGAGTTCGCTATTTCTCACGCTTCGCCGCACATTGGGGATTCATGTTTCTATACCGTACCCCAGGCTTTAAGCTCTGCGTTTCTCTGTAGGATTATGGCGTATCTTGTGTGTTAATTCCCACTTCTGCCTCAGTTAGAGACCCTGGGGATTCTTCTGCTCTGACCAATATAGAGAATTTAGTTTAGCTCAGCTTTTGCCAATATATTGTAGAGGTACAGTAGACTATTTAGCGATTGTTAAAGCACAATTTGATGTCTTTGTATTAACACTCTTGCTTTGCACAATGAGAGGTTGTGAGAGGTTCACCTCCTCAATGGCTTTATAACTTTTTACTAAACTAAGAAAGCACTGCAAGGCTAAACGAGAGATTCCTGACTTCTGACCTACATGTTCCCTTTTCATTTCATTCTTTTTTTGCTTGCTTTTAATCAATAAACAAATAAATAAATATTGCATGAATTCATTACAGAGAGAAACGTGCATTCTAAAACACCGGGAGACTAATATCTGAGCTAACCTAATTTATATTACCTCTGTTTTAGAAGTTGCATTTCCCATCAATGAATGTCTCACTTTTTTTTAGGAGCACAATTGCATGTAAATGCCAATGTGAAAGACAAATGAAACAAACACTGATTAAAACGTGAATTATAAGTGCTCGCCGTTCTCTATCAAAGGTGGGCGTCACAGTGGGAGCGTGGGGTTGCGCCGAGGATGGCCCAGTTATGTCAGTGTGGTTTGGTGCTTTTAATTGGGTCATTATGTCACTTTCCTGGCTCCAGTTAATTAAGCTGTCAGAAGCTCTGAAATCCCGAGATGGCACACACACACACACACACACACATACATGCACGCACACCACAACCCCCCCTGTTCACGCAAACACACATGAACATACACAAACTACACACTCACACAATCGCACTCACAGCAAAGACCCCTCCCCCGCTACGCATATATACACACAGACAGTGCCCTTGCATTAACCTGCACAATCTGGCCCGTCTGGCTGCTCTTGGCATGAATTTGTATTGTAGTAAGGAGTTCCAGCCATGGTAAAATCCCTGCACAAGTCGTAGCCAGTAGGACTGTCCTAATCACCTCCCCGGTGTGGCGCAGACACGGGCACACACACCAGGACATGTGGCCAATTAAGACAGAATGGCACATATATTGACCGAAAAGTCACACTTCCCACAGTAGCCAAGGCTGATATTAAAGGGATCGCAAACACACATTGTTGTTTAGGCACCTCCCACACCTCAGTGCTGAATGGTTCGCACACATCTCTACTCCTCCCCCAAAAGCATTTAGAGGCTGACATCTTCTGTGCCCATCCCCCACAGACACGTGCACTATTGTGCACAGTTGTTTTTCCAAGCAAAAGCAGTGTTGGGGAGGAAATTTTGAATTCTGCGCTACAATGCAATCGAGGCGTGTACCTTTAAACACTGTTTAGACATTGTAAATATAGTTTATGAATTTTCGACACTGTTTCCGTTTACTGTATTTAGGTTCAGGTGGGTTAGGTTGACTATGTAGACTGTCAAGTGTTTCCCTGGGTCCTTTGTCTGCCTGTCTGCCTGTCTGTCTTCAGTAGTATTCCCTTCATCATAAGGCTATTGATATTAATAGCAGATTAACACTATTTCACATCATCCCAGTATGTTCTTTACTTAAACATAGTTTCATTAAATATGTTCCTTCATGTTAAACTTTCCACGGAGAACAGGCTGTTAAAACGTGTGTTTGAAGCATCGCGGTGGTTTTGGTCGACCTGACCTCCTTCAGCTCCGACCAAAATGTCAGGAGTGGCTTTGTTTAGCTGTACTTCCATGATCGGTGTGACTGTTTTGGGGTGGGTTTTTGTGTAGTACTATACAGTATACGCCACACAAGATTGGAGATTAGTGTGCCTGGGCAACCGAGACCAGCCAGTCGATGAGATTCTGGATCAGAGGCAATTTAGAAATGGCTGGAATTTTTCTTAGGAGCCCCTGAATTTGTGAATTCTATTTGTTTAACAAATAGATATGTGTATATATATGAACTGAAATCAGATAGGATAAACCCGTTTTTATTTTGTATGCAGAGGTTGGTATGACTTAGAGGTAGGATGAATGTGCAGTCCTTAAAACCGGGTCTAGGGAGGAACAAAAGGCAGACCTTTAAAAATGTCTTAATAGACTACAACATTGAAGTAAATGAGAAGGGGAAATAACTGGCCTGAGTAAGAGCAAAATTGCATATGAGTAAGATAAAAATACAAGCTAGAGGCCTAATTAAAAGGAGGAAGAAATGGGTACCATTCTTGATAGTCATCGTTTTAATTTAACAATTTAAGAGGACTAGCTTTTTAGATTTAAAGTAAATGTTTGAATTTAATTTGAATTAAGTCACATTTAGCTTGCCTTAAGATAATTTGTGAATGGAATATATACAGGGCTCTGAAACACATTCAGTTTGTCTTATTTTATTATAAAGAAAATGGACTTTGGACAGTATGTGTATTTATGCGTCTTGGGATGTCTGTCCTATCCAAAATAGATTTCCAAACGGAGAACACAAACTCACTCAGGAAGCTTCCTTGGTTGGCACAGACCCTATGTTTCAGTTAGTATATACCTCATGCATATTTAAATCATCATGTCCAAACATGGACATTGTGGTAATTTCTTTCCAGATGGTTACTATGCTGTAATTCAGTCAGGAACACTTTGTCACAAGTAAAGACATTCATTGTGCAACAGTTAAACATTGATCTAGCATACTTGGTTTGGCACTGACTGCTCTGCTTTGCTAACGGCTCCCGTCCTGAACGGGCAGCGTGCCCGCTATGGGCAGGAGAGCTCATCGCAGCGGCAAGCATTAACACTTGATTCAGTCTCTTCATATAATGAACAGGTGGAGGTAGTTTCCCCTGTAAATGCGCGTTCCTGTTCGTAACAGCCCGACGAGAGCCGCACAGGAAGTGGCGGGAGTAAGGTTTAAGTAGACCGCCCTATCGAGAGGCTAAGGTAGCGATAGGGCCACCCGATCTGACGCGGTCTGCTGTCAGGCAGCAGCTGATAGCTTTCAGCGCTGCAGCGCGCCAAGCGGCATTTGGCCCGCTGTCATTACCCCATGCTCCGCCTGAAACAACAAAGTCCTCTAGTTTGATTCATCCTGGCGAGCCGATTGGGTTATCTTAATATCGACACACGCGACACACACCGCTCTGCCACATTCATGCGCGCTGTTGGGTTAAATTTCTATTAGCTCTCCTCGATTGAGTTTGAAGATTGTTGATTATCTGCTAATAGTCTTTGTTGCTGCGCTAATGAATGGCTTGATTATTATTCTGCTTAGCTACACACACCGGGAGGGCGTGTGTGTGTGTGTGAGAGAGAGAGAGAGGGGGGTGGAGAGAGACGGAGAGAGAGAGAGAGAGAGAGAGAGACTGAGAGAGAGAGGGGTAGAGAGAGATAGACTGAGAGAGAGAGGGGGGGGGGGGTGAAAGAGAGACAGTGTAAGTGTAAGAGAGCATTAAGATACAAACTGACCCTGAACCACACACAGACACAGAGAGAGAGAGAGAGAGAGAGAGAGAGATTTGTGAAGCTTTAGAGAACAGTCTTGGCCAACAGTTCTCTTTCTTTGTGTACCTCTCTCATTTGCTCTCTCTCTCTCTCTCTCTCTCTCTCTCTCTCTCTCTCTCTCTCTC
>JAOEHI010001664.1:0-12396 GCA_025447815.1 Percopsis transmontana
GGGGTCGCCCCCCGGTTTTGGGTGGGGCCGAGCGGGGCGGCCCCCCCCCCCGCGCCCCGCCCCCGCCGGGCGGCGGGGGGGCGCGCCGGGGGGGGGGGCCCCCCCCCCCTCGGGGAGGATCCCTGGCTATCATGACCCCAGGGAAGGTGTCACATCCTCCCTTAATCATTAAGAGTCAGGAAGACACCCCCCTGCCCACCACCACCACCACCACCACACACTCCCAGTTTGTCTCTGTAGCCTCCAGCTATTGACCCCCGTCGGGTCCCAACCGACCCAACCAGCCTGTAGCCTTCCTCCACCCACCGGTGGAGACAGCCCAGTGGCTCCAGCATGCCTGGTAATCAATGTCTGCCCCCCTCAACGGCCCCCCAGGCCCCCTTCAGCTTGTCTGTAGATGGGACACGCATGTATGCGTGGCCATACAAACACACACACACACACACACACACACACACACACACGCACACACACACGCACACACACACACACACACACACACACGCCAGTGAATTGACAAATACATTCACATAGGCGGACACGTGGAAGTGTGTATGCACGTACACACACACACACACACACACACCAGATCCTAGATCAGCTCCAGCGCCTGGCTGTACAGACACAGACATTGACTGCAGGATCACAACCCCCTTTACCTGAGACAATGAAGCCCCTGCATGGCATTGATCCGGCAGGGGGTGGGGGTTTGTGGGGTTGGATTGGGTCGGGACAGGACCTAGAAATCCATACATGGATCTTTTTTTCCCCCTTCTTTGGTCTCTCCGGAGCGTCATTGTCAGTCATTTCTCTTTTGTTTGCTGAGAAATTGAAAAATGGAGCGGACAGGAGAGGATCCATATGTGCTGTCGCAGGCTTTATTATCTGTCTTTTATGCCATCATTTTATAAATGACGACGCGTCAGTCGCGACTAAAGGTTGTCATGCCTCCCCTGTGTTTAACACGTATGCTAAGAGTTGCTTTGAGCGTCTTTTTCGGGCAATGTACATAACAAACTCCGCCTTGCTCCTAGTATGTAAGCCACGAGGAGAGTTCATGAGTGGCGACAGCTTATCTCTCCCTGCGGATGGGATCAATAGACTGGCGCTCTCACTTTCCATGTTGATGCGAAACCTCAGAGCCGGGCTATCATTTACGGCGTGGCCCGTCTGCTTTGGGTAAACACGGGACTGTCCCCCACCAAACAGAGAGATAACTACTGCAGGACCCAGCATAATGTCTGAGTTTGGGTAACACACACTTTTTCTGTCCTCTAAAAAGCTGAGGTCCAATATAAATGGCTAGATTGAGATCTGACTCACTGCACTGTGTGCTGTGTTGTGTTGTGTGGACTGGCAGACACGGAGCCCGCCGTATCAATTCATCTCGGAGACAGCCTATTGTGTAAACAGTAAGAACAACTTGTTGACTGCAGGCACCTTGTCGCCGTGCGTAGTAACTGTGATAGAGGGCTAGGCTGCGTGTGGGTGTCAACAACCTATGGGGCATCAGCGATCATATCATTACAGTGCCTCTGTAAGGAGTTGTCAGCATGACTAATGTGTTTTGGGTGATGTCATATCGCATGCTAGCATTTCTGATTCACGGAATTTGAGAAAAAGGCGAAGACCTGCGGTCCAGCTGTATGTTGTGTAGTAAATTAAAGTTTGCGGCAGAACATAACCAACATAGCAGCTGTTTACAGTAAAGGTTGTAGAATTGTCCTGGGTAATGTATTGCGTATGCATTTCTATCTATCAGTACAGGAAGGTGTTTACATTAGTATTGTCATCATAGCACAAATCAAGTGGGAAATATCAGAAAACAACTTGCTAAAATTACATCAAACTGAGAAGCCAGGTGGTGCTTTAAAATCCTGTTTTGAAATCCCGACACCCTGAAACCTCTGAGCCACCTAACTCCAGCCCAATTGTGTGACCCTTTGAGTAAAGCGAGAAGCCTCGGTGAAATCCAGAGGAAAAATTATATCATAATTACTGTGGTTGCATTGAGGAAAAGGGGCTCGCCTCGGACACTGTATGCTCCGCTCCCACAATGGGTAGCCACTTTGCTGTCAGAAAAGGGATCTGTATCAGACGGGCCATTGTGAGGCTGCGCACAAAAGCGGTGGCGAGAGATACTTTATTACTCGAGAGCTTGTAGATCAGTTTCTTTTGTCAACTTTTTGCCAACCGACCATTTTTCTGCCACGTCTGGAAAAAACGGTTGACAAGTGAAATTGCCTGTAACCCTTTGACCTCGCTGAATACGCTGTAAACAAGTCTGTGTGTTTGCAAAGACATACATATAACAGCACCCTGTATAAACACACGTAAAAAAAAGTAGAGCTTCTCTGTCTATATGCAGACGATTTTACGATGTTCCCAGGCGTCGACTGGAGTTTAACAGGTTTGGTGATGTTCAACCTCTGCCGTCTCCGACTGGGAATTTGGATCAGGAATACTTTTGGACTGACGACAAACTTTGAGGATGTTTTGTATTGTTTATCTTGTCAATGGCTTTCTTGGCTCTTTCATGGCAAAACAATCTCTTAGTATTTTATTCACTATAGTCTTCAACACCTTCATTCCTCTGTCTTGCTCTCCAAAACACAAGGTCAGGTCAAGGTCAGATCAAGTTCAGGGACATATTGGCCTCAAATCTCATTCTCTTCCTTGAATTCTCTTCATTTCTTATATATAACGTGGCAAACAAGTGTGCACTTCGAAATCTGTTTTAATTTCAAATCAATCGCTCAAACCAATCACCCAAACACAAGTGCACCTGGATGTAGCTTGGAGATGCTAATGTGTGCTATAGTATGGATTCCAGCATAGACCAGCCTTGTGATATACGTCCAATATATGCTATCATAGATGAGAGCGAGCCATTGAGAGAGGGAAAGAGGGAGAGAGAGAAAGAGAGAGAGAGAGAAAGAGGAATGTCGTATTGACAATCATTTCTGCGAGGCTGGCTCCAGGCAAATTAGATTGAATAGGCTGGAAAACAAGTTACATCAATGCTATTAGCTTGTGACCAGTCAGTGGTATTGGTTGATTGGCCTGCAGGGCTACAGTACGGTCCCCTGTGGAATGTACAGTGGGGTGAGAGAGAGAGAGAGAGAGAGAGAGAGAGAGAGAGAGGGAGAGAGAGGGAGAGAGACATGGATGGGAGACAGAGTCCTCTGTGAGAGCACGTCTCAGAGCAGCAGAGACAGGCCTAGTGCTAATGTCTGCTCTAACTCAATAGAGAGACTCTCTCTCTTGCTCTCTTGCTCTGTCTCTCTCTCTGATTGAACACTCCATTAGAACTGCATTGACATGACCAGCGGGGGCCTGTGTGTGCACGTTGTGTGTGTGTGCATGTGTCTCGGCATGTGTTTTGTGGGCAGGGGGGTGATAATCCCTCAGGCGTTTACACCAAACCAAATGTATTATGTCGTTAGGCAAAGCCTTCACCTACCTCATTCCTAATCTTGAGAGTGAGACCACACAAGGCACGGATACGGAACGCACACCTCCGATTTCATTGAGCGCCGGTGTGCTTGTGTGTCATAGGAATGCACAACATGTATAACGTTACAGAAAATGACTAATGTGCCGCGCCGAGGCCTGGCAGAGGCTGGCTGCTTTGCATTGGACGATGTCTGGTCTGTCTGTCTCACTCTCTCCCTCTCTCTCTCTCTCCCTCTCTCTCTCTCTCCCTCTCTCTCTCTCTCTCTCTCTCTCTCTCTCTCTCCCTCTCTCTCCCCCTCTCTCTCTCTCTCTCTCTTTCTTGGTCCACCAGTGGGATGTGAATAATGCAGTGTTTACAGGAAGTAAGTCTCAACCGCTCCACATTTTCCTAACCAGAAAAGATGGAAAGGCAAGATGGAAAAGAGAGAGAGAGAGAGAGAAAATAACCACACATCTACACCTTCCGCTGACAGGGTTTGTATGGAAACAGATTGGTGTGTGTGTGTGTGTGCGTTTACGTGCATTCATTAACAAGACCATTGTTCTTACCGCAGTTCACCAACCCTTTCTTTGTTTTTCTTATTCCTCCAACAACAGCATTATCCCACTTTCTCTATGCATGTTTCTCTATGCATGTTTACATTCATGCGCTCCTATTGGTCAGAGTGAAGGAACACATCATAGCAGTTCTCAGACTAGGCAGGAGAAGGCAAACAAAATTCGTACACGCCCGTCTTTGTGTCGGGAGTCATCCACCGCATCACATAACACCAGATAAAACGATGGACAGTCGTCCGTGACGCCCCCAAATTCGTTCACACCTCCTCGCGTCTGCCCGGGTGACCCTTTATCGGGCTGACATGGTGTGGTCAGGTGTGGTTAGCATACATGCTAATCAGTGTTTGGCTACTGGGTGGATTTGTGTGTATTGTACAAATTCAAATAAATACAAAAACAATCTCGCCTACGGGAGTGAGATTTCATTATAATAGCGCATTTACTAGAGGAAATCTATGGAAACCAGCAGGATAAAATAATTATCTTTTACATTGTAATCTTTATTTGATGTTCTGCATGTTTTTGTGGTGCTGCGCGTCCCTGTGTGTTTACCAAGCAGAGTGTAAGCGCATTACACTGTCATTCATTCATACTATTCAGGGTATACAGTGCTTTGAAATTCTCAATGTCACAATTTATCTATAATTTTTAATAAAGACACTATTAGACATCACAGAATGTTCGCTTTTTTGGTTTGAAGTCATGGAGAAGTCATGGAATGGAAATATATTTGTCAAAATGTGTTTGAGACCTGTACATGCATGAACACGTGCTCAGACATGGGCACAAAATACCCATAGTAAAAAAGAAAATGAACACACACCCACACATGCTCCTATGCACGAAGTCACAAAATCTGTTTCCCCTTCTCTCTCCGACTCTCTCTGTCTCTCTCTCTCTCACACACACACACACGCAGGCACACCTACAGACAAACACCATGCTCTCTGACCCTGGCTGTGGTGTCCTGCGGGGTCAGGGGTCGGTCGGTCGGACATAGTGTCTCTGGATGGGTCAGGAAATAGCCGGTTGCTCCAATGACCTCCGGGACCTTGAGGTGGCACTTCCCCCCCACCCCCGATTAGGTCTAAAAATACTGGCCCGCTCCCACAGGCGTGGGCCCTTGGCTGATCAGGGTAGAGTCTCTCTCGCTCCTCATAACTCATTTGTCCTTTCTCTCTCTCTCTCTCCCTTCCTCCCTCCCTCTCTCCCCCCTGCCTCTCTCTACTCTTTTTCCTCTCCCATACACTGCGGGGCATATTTCTACATATGTTCAGGACCAATAAGCAAATAACATAAACACAATATAATGAACTCACTTCACCTTTCAGGCTGGAACAAGGAGACATTGAAACAGCTTTGAAACCAATTTTAACTAACAGTAGAGGGGGGGGGGGGTTAAAGCCTGGATCATGCTCCTGTGCTTGTTTTTTTTAATAGCTAATGTACCATTAATGCCCAGACACACTCACATAAACACAGCATTAGCAAGTTGCGCACTGTCGCCTTATAAAAAAAATTTGGCTTCCATTAGCATCAGGCTAATCGTCTGCTGTGCTGGGTAAATATTGAGTTTGTGGCCCTGATTTAAAGGATTTCCCTCCGCAAACAGGATGGCACATCATAGCCCCAGGACACAACTTTAATAGAGGAAACAACTCTCACTAGGCAAGCAAAACATGATTACATGATGAAGAAAACAAAATAACAGGGTTTTACTGAAGTTGTTTGGTTGGTCGGGCAAAACTTTTCGTAACCTTCAAGCTTTTACTAAGCTTTAAATATAAAAATACAGTAGCTCTTTGCAGAAATCATCCTCTTAAGTAGGAATTTATTACGCCTTTTCCCCCAGGTACTACTTTAAAAGCTCAGCATTGTTGGATTTATGCTAAAAAGGCTATTCAGTGATGAAAGAAACATATAACAATAGCACACCATTAAACCTATCAGCAGGTAGCCACACTGGAGCAATAATTAGAGATTTTTGTATGTTGACTGTCAGCTAAGTTTTTTAACCACACACGCGAAGACATTGCGCTACAAGCGATGCAAGGATTAGCGGTGTGGTTTGATTGACATGTTTACAATAGAACAGGTGCATAAAAATGGTGGATTCCTGAGTGCATTCAATGTCCCCTTGACATCCCACAGCACAATGCACCCTCAGCGTTTGATCCACCTTTTCCGTTAAAATCTGGCTAGACATTGGATGCTTTGAACTGTTGGGCAGACCAGAAAGAGTACCCAGCCAAAGAAGGCATTTATAGGTGCCTTGTTTAGCATAATGATTCAAAAAATTAGACAATACACTTTCATTAACTAACGCTTCATGTCAGACCATTGATTGATATAAAGAAGATAATAAAATAATGTTTTTATTAAAACGTTAAGTCTTGTGTGTGTTATTATACACACTGAGAATAAGAGGGATGATATTAACTGCCAATTAAGCATTGTTAAGCAACAGTGTATACATGAGACATGACAGATACAAACTTGCGTGGTTTTACACAAGTTTGATATCTGAGGGCCATTACGTTTGTTTTTTCTCATACCAGTCTGTCTCTTTCACACTCACTTTTATTCACTCATGTCTCTTGAGCTGGTCTGAGAGATACCGCTAAGGTTTTTTTTGTTAACAGTGTGTTTTCTTAGCGGCTATTGCAGATTAGCTCTATTTGAGGCTTCGGGCTCCTGGCTCCTGCCATGTGAGAAGCCTGTCGCGTGGAACTAATAATAAATCATGTTGTGAAGATCAACTGGATAATCACAGGAGCCAAAAACACACACCACACATGAAAAACAAAGAGGAAGTGCGCGTATGTTGATTGGCGCATGATTGCATAGATGCAGGAACACACTGATATACACACACACACATGCACACACACACACACACACACACAAAAAGCGCACGCAGAGAAACAACATTCTAGTTTTAGTCAATTCAACTTTTGACACACACAAACATCACAGGTAACACACAACACAGTCCCCCTTACACACAAGCAGTCACCCCTCCTTCTTTTACACACACACAGACACACAGACAGAGAAAGAGTGAGAGAGAGAAACAGCAGTCTGGTCTAAACCCAGAGTAACGGCCCTAACCTGTGTGCGCCCCGCCCCGCCTCGCCTCGCCAGCAGACAGCAGCCCCTTCCTCAGCAGTCGGCTGGGGGAAACAAAGGCTGGTCTTTCCTCTGGGGAGGCGGTGGCGGCGTGGCTCCGGGACAGCCTGGTGCCAGGCGGAGCGCTGCGGGCAAACCTCTCACTACCCCCCACCCCACCAACAGCACCAGGGCAAACAAACCACAAACAAACCCCCCCATCCAGCTCCTATGTCTGCCTCTGTCAGTGGGCTTTCTCTCTGTGTGTGTGTGTGTGTGTGTGTCTAACCATGCATATGAGCTTTTATTTAAAAATGTTCATTTTTAAATAGTTTTTATTTTATTATTTCTATACTTGTCTATAGCACCCACCTGTGTCTGGGTGTTGAACGCATGTGTGTGTGTGTGTGTGGTTGTGTGTGGGGTTGTGTGTGTGTGGTTGTGTATGTATTCCTGCATCCGACCCCCTTCCCGGGTTATTGCGAAAAATTAGATATTTTTGGTTAACCCGGTCGTTAAATGGAGTCTCGACTGTGAATTGAGTTCAAATACCACTCTGCTGTAGGCCTATAACAAGCACGCACTGTAATAACCCCAATTGCCTTTCTTGCTGTATATTTAGCTATCTCTGCGACTGCAGGAATATATTATCCGGCTTTTATATGAGGGTGTCATTTATAACATGTAAACCTGATAATACGTCCCGATAAAATGTTTGTTTAGTCTCAATGGTCTCTATTATAGGGTGTGTCTATGCTTCCTTATTGTATATTGCAGAGGACAAATAATGTGTAATTACGCTGCATGGCTAAAAGGCCACCAACAGTGTTGAGAAAAGGCAATGTCATAGAGTAGATAGTTTGCTACTATATTTTCTATTTGTTGAACTATCTATCTATTGGTATAGCTATATTATTACTAATATATTTTTCTTGTTTCTGGACCCTGTCTTGCCCAAAGAGCTTTAATAATAGGAAACAGTAGCAGCATTTTTACACAATATATTGAAACATGTTCTTGTTTGCGTTGTGATACTGTTAAATGATGACCTGAGCAATCATCATGTCAAACCATATTGTATACGTGTCCCGACCAGTGCAGAGAAACCAAAGATTGTGATTACCTCCAAGCAGGAGGATAATTAATAGAAATTACACCTGACAGTTGCTCAACACCCTTTCTAGTAAAAAGGGGATAGCGCTGCAATGTTGTGCTGTGAATTGTATACGTGTTTACTATTGTAGGACAGCCCCCAGGGGATGGTACTTCCTTGGAAATAGCTGGTTTGTGAGGTTTGCTAGACTTTAACCCTCAGTGGCTAAATCATTTTAATAGCCATCTCATTCATGATGATAATAAGGATTATGGTGTGATTCATACTAGCTAGTCTCTGATTCAGCGCAGTCTGGGATACACAAAAGTAAAAGACAGTGAGACAGAAAGGTACTTCCCACACTTGCCCGCATGCACACACACATAAACACACACCTAAACACACACCGCATCCATCCAGCCATCCTTAAACAGACACACACACATCTGTGAACACACCATGAACACACCAGCGCTGCATGCATTCAGACACACACACATAGTGTACACGTACACACGCTGGCTCTCCTTTAAGCCAGGCGGGCACATGGCCAGGGGCAGACATCACACCCACACTCCAGTGTGCCCGGGGGGGGGGGGGGATGTTGAGAGAGCGAAGAGGGATTTTGGAAAGCAGTGTTCACTTGGCCTGTCAAACGAAGCATTTAATACACATCCCTGGGAATTCAGGACACAAATGATTCATGCGGCAATTAAACCACGCTCCAAGATCTACTGGAAAATGAACAACTACTGCTGCTACAGTATAGCACCCAGCAGTCCAGCTTCCAAGGGCAGGAACAGCCTCAAACTGGAGACAAAGCGTTAGAATTCATATGTGTAATCCATAAGCATATCTCTGTAAAGTTACCATGTAGCCTTAACTCTGTTATGTTCGGGTGAACTAAAATGTCGAACTCAGGTGAAATTAAACTGTTGAGTTGAATTAAACAAACTGTGACATTGACATTGTATGTAGCTTGAGATATACATCAGCTGAACTGAGTTAAGGACAAAAGTTATAAAAATAATTTATCGTATACTGTATAAACTGTATGGACAATACACAAAACATTTCAATAGGTCCAATAATAGTTCAATAATTTCAATAATTATATTTAGTAAAGGGAATTTAAAACCTTTTATTAACCTTGTTGGGTGTGTTTTATTTTTCCTTTTTTGTGTTTCTGTTAGATCCGTATGTTAGATCCGTATGTTAGATCCGTATGTTAGATTCGTATCGCTTGGCGTATCAAAACATTATAGCATTTAGTTGCCCATTCACAGTTTATAATGCTAAGCAATTACATGTCCAGTCCATGTAAGAACACAATGGAACCAACACAAACAGAAACATGATAGCTCTGAGCAGTTGACTGTCCATTCAACCAGAGAGAGAGAGAAAGAGAGAGAGAGAGAGAGAGAGAGAGAGAGAGAGAGAGAGAGAGAGAGAGAGAGATAGAGTGAGATATAGAGAGTGTGTGTGCAGGTGTAAAATATTAAAAACTTTCTGTGATTCAACTAATAGCAAATGTATTTCATATGTATTACATAAAGAACCATGAGCACCAATGAAAGATATTTAGATATTTATTAGAAAAGTCAACATGTAAACACATAAATAGATAAATAATAACCCCACAAACCTTTGAATGTGTGTGTGCATCAGAAAAAGACATTACAGTTAATCAGGACATCTTTGCTTTGCGTACTCTCTGATATTAAAATGAGATAAGATAGATAGTGCTAAGCACTATCTATCTTATCTGCCAGCTATTTGTTGCCGTGGCATCAGGGTTATGATGACACGGGGGAGGGGAAAGGGGATGAACTGGGTGGCGCCCTGTTGGATTATTGATAATTGGGAAATATTTACATCGCTCCTCGGCGGTAATGGGTCTCCTTTATTTATCTAGTGATAAGGCTTATTGCTTTTATGGCAGGGAACTAAAGCAATCACCATAACCTGCAGTTCTCTACCTGTGTGTGTGTGTGTGTGTGTGTGTGTGTGTGCGTGTATGTGTGTGCATGTGCAACCATAATAGGAGTAGCTACAGGCCTCAGATTACCGCCCTAAATGGCTTCTCAAATGTATTAGTGCAAGAAAAAAAAAACTTTGTCAAGTTCGTCAAGTGCAACTTATACATGTGTTATTCAACTGGGGCATTTTTCCACAGCTGACATCCGCTCTCCAAGGCAACGCAGGCCAACACACCTGAGACAAGCCGGCGTGGACGTTAAATTAGATTGATCAGTTAGTGCATGTCATTTATAGTGGCTGACTCTGGGTTCCTTTAACGGTTTGCCTTTGGGTTTTTAACAGGGGGCACCGCAGGGCACGGCCTGCCCGCATCGCAGGAGTGCGTTTCACCCCAGGGTTTATGTGTTTTTTAAGAGCAGCGGGAACACTGGTGTCTTGCTCAGCCCAGCTCGGCGGGAGTGGAGGGCCACTTCCAGGTCTAAAGTGCTCTCCCGGCCACACTAATGCACCCAATGTATTTTTAGACCCTGTGGGTTCATAAAAACGACCCTCTCTGAAGTATAACGAGGCCCGGGGTCAGGCAAATGTTTAGATTCAGACCCACACGATACCGGATCGCTGCACACATCCCCTGGCCTAAGCTTGGCGAGAGCAGGGGAAAGCGCTCGCCAAGTTGAAACGAAAGCTTCCGCCCGACGTTAGCCAAATTACACTGCTACTCCGCGTTCTGCTAGCGCTTTAACAGCAGTCAACAAAGTCCGCCTCATATTTTCATAGGGCCGTTGTGTACTTTATTTCCTACATTGACAGTTAATAACACCTGCTTCCTTCAGAGGTCCAGGGTTCCTGTTCCATATCATGAGAGCAAATGACGCATTCTTCAAGGGTGTAGGCCTACCCTTCGCCGTGGCAGGCTGTTCCAGGCTTACGACACAGACAGTGTAAATGTGTGACTCAGTTACCAGCTCCGCTGGAGCTCTACGCGAGGGGCCCAGACAGGCCAGCATTGATGTGACCCCGGAGCAAGGGGGCCAGGAGGGGCCAGGAGGGGCCAGGAGGGGCCAGGGGGGGCCAGGAGGGGCCAGGGGGGGCCAGGAGGGGCCAGGAGGGGCCAGGGGTGTGATGGTTATCTCTGGGGGTAGAGTTACACAGGGGCCTGGTGCGCGGGCCCTGGGAGTCGCGCCCTCACACCCCCCTTGTCTTGTTCACAGAGGGAGCCACTGTTCTGCCAGGGGTCCAGGGCTGTGTCGGTGCCCCCCACCCCCACTCACCCACCACCCCCCAACTGCCCGACAGCCACACTCTGCTCCAGGGAAAAGAGGAACTTACACCAACTGCTGCCTCCAATCTACTCAGACAAACCTTAACACTCTGACACACACACACACACACACACACACACACACACACACACACAGCATGTCAGCGCACGTCTGGATGGCTGGTAGCAGAGCACTTCCTGAGAGAAAGACGTTATCGCCTGTCCCATCAACGTTCTCTTTAAGGGAAACTGCTGGGGGGGCAGGGGGGTTCTAGAGAGGAACACAGTCCTCTATCTGTGTGTGTGTGTGTGTGTATAATGTGTGTGTGTATGTATGTGTGTGTGTGTGTGTATATAATGCGTTTGTGTGTGTATAATGTGTGTGTGTGTCTATAATGTGTGTTTGTCTATAATGTGTGTGTGTGTGTGTGTATAATATGTGTATAAATGTAATGTGTGTGTGTGTGTCTATAATGTGTGTTTGTCTATAATGTGTGTGTGTGTGTGTGTATAATGTGTGTGTATATATAATGTGTGTAATGTGTGTGTGTGTCTATAATGTGTGTGTGTGTGTATAATATGTGTATAAATGTAATGTGTGTGTGTGTGTGTATAATGTGTGTTTGTCTATAATGTGTGTGTGTGTGTGCATAATATGTGTGTATATATAATGTGTGTGTGTGTATATAATGCGTTTGTGTGTGTATAATATGTGTATATATGTAATGTGTGTGTGTGTATATAATGTGTGTGTGTGTGTATAATATGTGTATATATGTAATGTGTGTGTGTGTATATATAATGTGTATAATGTGTGTGTGTCTATAATGTGTGTGTGTGTGTGTGTATATAATGCGTTTGTGTGTATATAATGTGTGTGTGTATAATATGTGTATATGTGTATTGTGTGTTTGTGTGTGTTTTTATATAATGCGTTTGT
>JAOEHI010001666.1:0-12391 GCA_025447815.1 Percopsis transmontana
ACTCTGGTCTCCCGCCATCAGTCAAACTGTTGAGGCGTGAGAGAGAGAGAGAGAGAGAGAGAGAGAGAGAGAGAGAGAAATGAAATTATAAATTTCTGCACCATATCTGATTAAACTCAATTTAATAAATAACAGAAAATAGATTGTTATGTTAAAATCGCGGTGTTATTCCAAGACAGGGGACAATTAGTTGCCATGACTAATGCTACAGCTATCTTTGCAAAGTCAGAGTATTCACATTTGTATTGTGTAAATGCCGAGATATTCTTGGGGGCCAGGCCAATTGGCCAATTTGAACGCGCGTAACACAACCCACATGTTGCAGTATTATCCTTACCTCTTATTACTGTCCTGCGGTGTGTCAGACAGGCAGTTACGTGGCTGCTCTGGCCTCCTCCCAGTGGGCAGCAGGTTGCAGATGTTCCGTCTAGCAGTGGATGGAGAGACTTGGCCCTGTTTTCCTGCCCCATTAGGCCCATGCTGACGGTGCCACTGAGCTCCACAGGGGGTGGCACTCGCCCGCGCGGGTGTGTATGTGTGTGTGTGTCTGTTTGTGTGTGTAAATCACAGCACATGTTTATAGGTGCACACTGTACATGCAAGAGAATGAATGAAGTGATAAGAGATGCTATACTTTTACATTTGAAATTCACCACCGTTGGTCACACTGTGGTCATACCACTCTAAGTATGTGCGTGATTTAGAAGTATCTAAAAACAACATCACCATTCTAGGAGCACAACAGGAAGGAAAGACAGCAGCGCGATTGTTTTGGACGGGACTTGTGTTCGCACTTCCTGCCCTCTCCTTACCCACACCGCGTGTGAATGGATGAGGAAAGGACTGTCTGACTCATGTTGGCTCAAACGTACTGGCACATATGCAAGCGCGCGGGCACACACAAACACACACACACACACACACACAAAGCATCGATCCATTGTGGCGAAAACAAACAGTGAGCGAGCCGGCATTCTGTAGATGAAGAGGAGCGTGAACCGAATGAATGCTGGAGGGGTGAAGAGGCGGCCGGATGTTGAGCAGGGAGGAGAGCAGAGGACAGAAGAGGAGTAATGAAAGAGACAGGGTGGAGAGCATTAAGCAGGGGGCGGCTTGTGAGGGCATGTGAGGGAGGAACCATAGACAGTGGGAGTATGGAGGAAGGAAAGAGGCTGGCCCAAGGAAAGGATAAAGAAAAAACGCCGGGCCCCGCGCCAGAAACTATTCCACCTCTGCTCTCAGGGGCAGCTCTCAGCCGGGACCCCCTCTCACCTCTGTAATGTCATCAATAAAGGGGCCTTGGATGAGGATGGGGGACCTGCCTCTGGGTTCAGATGGCGGCCGGCACCAGCTGACACTGCCAAGCCGAGCAGGGTTCTGTCGGAATTAATTGGATGTCACTTTCGGATACAAAGGACGAAGCCTTGTCCCCTACGCTCTGATTGGGCGTACCTGCTAAAGAGCATTGTCTTCAGTGTACCATACATTTTCACTGCATATATGATTATGATTAGGGTTAGGCATGTCATACAGTGATATGAATAACTGGGGGTAGGTTTTGTGTGTCTTCTTTTATATTTGAGCTACTTCCTTAGACTTTAAATCTGCGTTCATTCAATCAATCAATTCAACGTTGAATGAATTTCTCAAACCCGGCGCATCGGAAAAGGTACAACATTCTCAGCTGTCACCTGTCGTGTAGTGACACCTCACAAGTGACCATTGGGGTGTCAGAGCTCCGTTTCACCTGCAAAAAAAGGTTCTCACACTTTGTCACCTATCCTGTCAACGTTTGTGGTTCACTTCTCGGAAACCTTCCATACGGAATCTCTCACGGTGTATGTGAGAGACATCCCAGCATCTGTCTGTGGCCTTTTAGTTATCGGGGGCTGAATAATAATAATAATACAATAATAACAATACATTTGTAACGCACTTTACATTTGAAAACAAATCTCAAAGTGCTACAAGGTAAAAGCAACAATATGAAAGACAAAAGCTAACATAAAAAAAATAGGCATAAAAGCAGCAACCTGCAATTAAGAGTCATAAGTTCTGCTAAAAATAAATGTTTTAAGTCCTTTTTACAACTCAGTAGTCTGTGATGCCCTCAGATGGTCGGGGGGGGGGGCATTCCATAGACGAGGGTAGGAGGTCACTGGTCACGTGATCACTATTGGAATGACGTGCCTTAGGGGGGATGCTGGTGTCCAGCTACTGTGGTGGTACTGCTGGTTTGGATAGATGAATGATGGATGGTGGATGGTTTAAGGACAGAGTGAGGATGGGAACTGTTCTTCCTGACTTGAGTTTGTTAGGGTTATTTAGTTAGTTACGCTAGTTTGAGTTCAAAGGGCAGTGTTAAATTAAACGGGTAAAGACCGTGATGTGTTTGATCATTTTCTAAAGGGGTCATTTGACTATAGATTATGATACAGTTGCTAGAAGTTTCCATCGAGGAGAAACAGTTCAGTGCAAGAGGGTACTACCGTTAGATGAATATCTTAAAAAACAAGATGGATGAAAGAAGAGGGAAATATGTGAAAGGTGGAGAAAGAAGGGTGGCATTGTTGGATGGCAGGGGACCCCAGGGACACAGAAAACAGGATGGATGGGACTAAGATGAAGAGCCAATCAAAGACCATGGTGTATCTCCTGTGCTCCACCCTGACAGTGTCTGTACCCCAGCTAACTACACCGCTGGCTCACTACCAGTAACTCATGTCTGGTCTGTTTACTAGTGTCCGGGGCAATCGGTCTGAAGTGATAAACAAACCAACAATGAACACCATAGACCTTTTTTTCATTTATTGAGGCAGATCCTCATCTGTATGTATTTTATGCCACGTTCGATAATATTAGTATGACTTGTATTACTATTGATTGGGCTAAACAACAAAAATGTACCAGGTGAATTTAATAATTTCAAATGTAAGTCCCAGTGCATTCATGGCCATGCTCAATGCATAATAATTAATCACAGCTCTCCTGCTTGCTCGTTCTCATTAGTTGAAAAATAAAGTGTGAAAATTTAATTATTATCACCAACCACAGTATTATCTAGACATATCAGCAACATATTAGGTTTGCCTTAACATATTTTGTTTAATCTGTTGTCCACAAGGGGAGGTTTTGCACTATTGTGGGTCTCCAGTAACACGAAATGGCTCTATTAGTCGTGTACATGTGACAGTTAACATTTCCTTGTTGTAGAAAATTGATTTCATGGGATTTAGAGGTAAAAAGCTCCGGTATTATACTAGAAAAACAAAACCCTGGGTTGTTTTACAAAAATAAAATACATATGAACAACCAATCAGAGAACCCCAATGTTTCTGTTCGCAAGGTCCAAATGCCAAATGAAGGTTGTCTCTCTTTCAGGACCTGGCCGACACAATATTCCACTTGGTGAGGGAGAAGTTCCGGGCGCTGGTGGGCGGCTGCAACTCGCCACACTCACGTCACAAGTCCCTGGCAGGCATCGTAATGACCCGAGGTATGGCGAAACTTCATTGACTTTTATATATCACTGTGAATTATTGAAGTGGTGCAATATACAGAGGGGGAAGGATGGGGGGGGGGGGGGGGGCACTGTGAGAGGTGGAAGGAACCCAGAAATGATAAATGGAGAGGGAGCGAGTGAACGACAGAGATCGGGAAGAGACAGCGACGCCACTCTACACCTGCAGCAGAGTGTATACCTTGGCTGATGAATTATTGACCACGCCACGGCCTCTGAGGGAATAAGACATGGTGGTGAGTGTCAGTCATCTCCGTGCACACGTGTGCGTTTGTGTGCGTGTATGTGTGCGCGTGCTGGACTCGCCGTGCCTAAACAACTCCGACGGGAGTTCATGTGACCACGATCAGTTGCACTGTTATTAAGCAGAGTTCATGCACAGTGTATAGTTTCTGATTGGATGTGAATGCTGTACTCCCTCTCACAGTCAGACCTCACACGCAAGAGCGAAAGCTTTATCTCCCCGTGTGTGTGTGTGTGTGGTGGTGAGGATTTGGGTGGGGCGGTTGAGGGGTCAGCGGGGAAGGGGGGTTGGTATCTAGGCTGTCTTTGGAGAGCGCCGGCTCATCCATTTAGACTTCAGTGAGACCAGCTCCCGCCTTCACCTAATCCAATCCCTCTCCTCGCCTCGGCCCCCGGGTAATTGCTTCTGTTTGTTTATTAATAGCCGGCGTTATCTTCAAGGATCCAGACGCCGCGGGGCTGCCCAAGTATTTGCTGCGTGGCGTCGGTTGGAGGTGGCAGCCAAAACTTAACAGGAGCACTGGGCGCTGTGCTGCCCTCCCCTCCCTCTCTCCCTCTCTCCCCCTCTCTCTCAATCTATCTTTCACTCTCTACCTCTGACGAATATTAATCGGGAGTAAAAAGACTCAACCTGAGAGAGATTATCCTCGCCAGCAGGCTGCCCCGTCCAGGGGAGTCGCCAAAGTAAACCGCCGACAGGCACGTATCAGATGGCGTGGAGAATCTCATTTGAATCAATCTCAGATAGCGCTGGGTGTCTGGAGATGGCAAATGGCGCTCAGATGGGCACAGAGAACATGAAACACACAGAAAACTGTCTCCGTTGCGCGCGCAGGGGAAGTGGTCGCATGACAAAATGCCAAACGCTCCCCCCCACCCCCTTCCTTCCCCCTTCTTAAGGCTGTTCTGAGGCTGGTCTATCGAGCTGAGCGATGCAACAGGACTTAGGATTTCCAAAGAGACTAAAAGGGAAAGATCAGAGCAAAGACCTTCAAACAAGTTGATTGTGAGCGACGGCTACGCCATCGTTTGTAGTAGGGATCTCCACTTTCAAAGAGGAATTTGTTCTTTACTTTTTGCACTTATTGATCTGTTTTAGAGATTTCATGAATTTAAATTTTCAATAATCACGTCTTGCGCTTGTTAAATGTATTTTTTTTTATTTCATTTTTTCGTTGCTTTACTATGTTTCAAGCTTCACAACTAAGGTAAAATGCTAAGAGAAGCTGATCATTACGTTTAATAAACATTGTTCTTGTTTCTCCATAACATTTTCAGGGAGTTTCCAAATGGTTTAAATGACACACATTTGATGACAATCACTGTAATCACATGACATCTTAGCAGAAAAAGATTTGTTTGATGGAGCTCATTCCGCTTAATGGAATATAAATGAGTTTACCTAACTTTGACCTTGGGAGTTCGCTCTGCTTCAGGCAAAGAAAAGGAAAAAAGGATTAAAAAGACTTCTAGTGTTCAAAAGTATAATGGGTTGTGCACTTTATGTTTTATCACCGCAAAGGCAAAATTATCACTTACAGAAATTAGATTACAGCTTTCAGACAAATGACCCAGGGACAAGCTGTTGGATCAGCTTCAGTTTAAATGTAAATTTAGGTGAAAGAATCTCCACAGTCCCCTGTACAAATGGCATAACTGACTGTCAATCAAACAGCATGAAGTGCTGGGAAATGTAGTGTAACATGGTGCGGTGGCAAGAAGCCATTTTGCCAACATGCAGATGGTGCAGGCAGTAGACCAGTAAAATGCCATTAACTTCTCTTCTAGTAGGACTTTAGCAGCACTGTTTATATTTTGAAACGAAACTCCACAAAAGGTTGTGTGACTGTAGTGGTAGGGGTAGAGAAGGGTGCAGACCTAGGAGCTCTCTAGGGCGATGAGTAGCGAAGCATTCAGGGCACACAGCACATGCGCTTCAGTTTCATACCAAAACAACAGTGTTGTTGTAATGCTGGTTTAAACCACAAGGAGAGTACCTTTAAAATATTGGTATTCACTAAGCACAGAACAGTACTCTGTTGCTATGGTGGTGTGCTGGGGCCGTAACCTCTTTGTGAACTGGGCGGCATTGCGCTGTTGCCATAGTGAACGGATCAGAGTCCCAGTCGGTGATGTTTATGTTTTGTGACAGGGCTGTTATCATGGGGTGAGACTCCCTCACCGGTTATCAACAGATGTTTTTGTGTATGAACAGCACTGGGGGGCGTGTGACTGCACGCTACCTTGTTCCTTTTGACCCTCTCACTTTGTTTTCCTGTGATTCATCTGATTATTCCTGGTTTAAAAACAGCACTGCCTGCGGCTCTCCCTTTCTCTTTCATTCTCTCTCTGTCTCTTTATCTCTCTCTCTCTCTCTCTCTCTCTCTCTCTCTCTCTCTCTCTCTCCATCTGTCTGTCTGTATGTAGGTCTGTCTCGTGCTCTCGTACGTGTCTCCTCTTTCCCCGCCTCCCCTCTCTTCTGCAAACTGAGGGGAACCTCGGTGCCAATTTCATGGCAGGATAGTGAGCAGTACGGCAGAAATTATCCACTGCAAAATTGATCTAAACAGTCGCAATGTGGAACAGCGAGGAAACGCGGCGGATTGTAATTGGGAGAGTCTGATGCCTTTTTTAACTTGTGTTGCTGAGGAGGAATTGTGATGCCCCGCTCACGGGCAATGTTGACGCTTTAGCTTTCGCCACGACAATTAATCGCTGCACCATAAAAACACACGGACCCTCGTCCCCCAAAAATATCTAAGGTGCCTCAAACAGTATTCTCTTGAATATTTTATGAGGAGTCACTGTTACCTGTTAAATGCTAAATGTGTCCTCTGACCTTGATTAAGTAACGTAGTGTACGAAACGACAACGTAGTGTACATAACGACAATGTAGTGTATTTTTGTTGATCAGTAAAGAGTTTGCTTTATCAGTTTCGCTTAGTCAGAATACTGTATATTCTAGGACCAGGCCTAAATGCTTGATCTGTTCATTTTAATGCCAGAAGTCAACTTTTACTCAAACTACTCACAAAACTAAACTTACTCAATGTGCTTGTAGACGAGACGAGTTTACAGAGTTGCTTGGGTGAAATTCAACAAAAATAGCATTACTTTGATTTGCTTAAACTCCTCCAGTACTCTCTTTCTATCTACCTCTCTCTCTTTCCTCCTTCTCTCCTTTCCACTATTTATGTCCTCGTTTTGTAGCACCTCTCCCAACCCAACCCAACACCCCCCTACCCACTCCTTTCCTCATCACCGGAGGTGTCGGGGCCGTGGTGCCGTGCTGCCATCTGGGCGGAGGCTGATAAAAGCTCACGTGCTCTGCCCGCAATGCCCGCAGGTCTGCCAGCAGCCAGCCAGGCCTGACTTTCAGAGGCGATGGGAGAGATTTGTGGCGGTGGCGGGGAGCCGTGCGCGGCGGAGGAGAGGATGGTGCGCAGCTGAGCGTGGCCGGCCGACCTCTTCCCGTTTCCCCCTCTTCTATCAACACCCCCCTGTCCATACACACACACACACACACTCTCTGTCTGTTGGTCGAGCCTTTCACATCGCCTTATACTGGCCTAAATCTGCTTTACCGCCCTCGTTTCAAAACAACCCGACAGGATTCGGGATGATTTAAGGGTTTTCTTAATATATTGTGGAAAGTAAGAGAGTAAAATGTAATTCCTTCTAAAACTGCATTTCAAGGTGGGACAAAACGTAGGTGGGAATCTAATTTGTTCTTTTAGTCCGTCTGAGGGAAGAAGAAAAAACCTCTGTCTCCGCTACTGGGTTATTTTGGGAAAACAGAACAGAGAATGGAGTAAAGAAAGTGAAGGCGCACAACTGAAAATGCACCTGCGAACTGTCGCTAGCTCTGTTTTTGCTGCATCACAGATTTTGTCCCTTGTGGATTTTGTATGATAGGAGAGCAGAAAAAGAACAAAGCAAAAAATGGTATATTATTGTTTAGGATGTTATGCACGCGCGCTCGGACTAACATGAAAAACGATTCAAATGAGTAAAAAACATATTGAAGTACCTTGTTTGTGCAAAATATGACTGGGGAAATGAAAACAACATAAACAAAAATAAAATAAAGAAGAAGCCAGTTTTAATTTCCTTCTGTCTTTAAAGGGAAGTCTGATTAGATTAACTTTTATTCATGTTTTTTTTCTTCTGTTTATGTGTTGTCTCTTAGGCCTGGACCTGAGACACGCCCAGGTGGTGGCGCTGTCAACAGGCACCAAGTGCATCAACGGAGAGTACCTGAGCGACCAGGGACACGTGGTGAATGACTGCCACGCCGAGGTCACCGCCCGGCGAGCGCTCCTGCGCTTCCTCTACACCCAGCTGGAGCTCCACCTGAGGTAGTGGTCGATCATGACGGCTCTGTACACCCACACAGGGGGATCTCATTCACCCCTAACCGGCCTAGGAACCCTCTTTCTGGGGCCCCTTTCCCAGGGTTTCTCCCAATTGTAACTTTTCAGGGATAAATTGAAAAAGTTTTGACTTGTCCAGCTGAGGATTTGAACATTCACCGCTGTCGTCTGTTGCGAAAAAATTACCATGTGAAGTCCTTTTTTGTGTGTAATATGCTCTTAAAGCTGCACAGAGTAACATTTTTAACAGCTTTTAAAAGCTGTTATAATCAGTCTTCCCCAACCCCAGTCGAACCAGCAGCATAACATTCCATGGGTTTGCTCATACATCTGTAATGTAAGAACTGAGCTACAATAAACTACAGTGGGAAGAAAAAGAAAACGTTCTGCCAAGTCAAAGGAATAGCACAAAGAGAGCGCAGGTATGTATCGTGGCCAGAAGATGCAGTAATATGCCACAGTGCCCTATGCAGCTGTTTAAGCACACCCAACTACTAGCGGGACTTCCACCAGTACGGAGACGCTGTCTTGACTCATTTCATCCACCTTGACCCCTTCCGTTGCGGAAGCATTTGTCACGTCTGCAGGCCCCGTTAGGACCTCGACTGGCCGAGGCTGATTCGTCAGATTAGTAGCTCAAAATCTTGATTCTTGAATGTCATATTTGCATACACAGTAGTGACTTTTTGTCTTAGCACAATGTCTGCTGGCAGCTGCGGAGTCATTTCGGCTAACCAAAAATGGCTTTTGGGAAAGATAAGTCATAATGAAATGGCCAGACAAAATGCCAAGACGGCCATATTTACACTCTCTGAAAGGACACGAGAGAGGGGGTACAAAGAGGAGAGACGTGCACTGCATCGTAGTGTATGCTGGAATATATGTGTATGTGTGTTAACGTACGTGAAGCTGGGAAGATAAGACAAGAAGGATTTATTAATTATTAATCCCCGTAGAGAAATTGTTAACATAGGCGGTGGGGGGTAAGAAAATATATATATATCTTTTTTTTTAATAAACTTCTATATATAAAATGTTTATCCATCTGGCTTCATGTCTAATAAATATGTTGAATTTTAGTTTTTTGGCAAACCCCCCCCAACAACATATGAAGGGGGCCGTGGGTCATAATGGTTGGGAGGCGCTAAGGCCCCTCAGCCTGAGTAATGTACGGGTGTGACAGCGGGAGAATGGACCCTCAGTGAGCCGGGTGAGGGGGGTGAGGGGGGTGAGGGGCTGGGCCACTGATCATCTCCCTTTTCCACCAATCCCTCACTTCATCATTGGAAAAGAAAAGTAGCTTCCATTCCCTGAGCTGTGATGAATGGCACTCTCTATCTAATCTGTCTCCTGCTCCCCTCCCCCCATCCCCCCAATCTCCCCCTTTCTGTCTTCCCTCCTGCTCCTCAAAGCAAACGGCCAGAGGACTGGGAGGAGTCGATATTCGTTCGGCACAAAGAGAGCAGCTACCGCTTGAGGGACAACGTGCATTTCCATATGTACATCAGCACGTCGCCCTGTGGGGATGGCAGACTCAACTCCCCCTACGAGATCACCGCCGACCGTAAGGAGGCAGGCTTTCAGTCCCCTTTGTAGACACAGCCCAGGTGCTTCTGCTGACCTTCTGTGTCCTGCTGGTCGTCATAGGACACAAGTAATGACAGTTTATACTTAAAAGTAAAAGTACAGGTGCCGCGCTGGGAAATGACTCAAGTAAGTGAAAGTAAGTTAAAGTAAATTGTTGTCTAAAAATGAAATTGCTCAGATACCCACTACATCCTGAAAGATACACAGATTTAAGGGGCCAGCTCGAAAGAACGGCCTAAACAATATTTATTAATAGATCTAATACAAATATATTGTAGTGGAGTAAAAGTTAATATTTTGGAATAGTAGTGAAATACAAACACAAATATATATATCTGAGTTAAGTACAAATTCCACAAACTAATACTTACAGGTACAGCAGCAAAGAATTTGTACTTAAGTTACGTCACACCACTGCTTGTTATCTTTTGACCTCCCGTCTTCGTTCTGTCTTATACAATCTCTCTCTCTCACTCAACCCTGTCATCTGCCGGTCTTAAACAAGGTTTATTGAGCGATCATTGTCTGTGACAGAGATTCTCAAAGCCTCGCTCTTCTATTTTCTTTACCGTTGAGGAGCTGGCATCCTTTTCATTTCACATTACGTCTGCGGACCCTCCCAAACGCGCCGTGCTGACTATGACACTTTTGTGCTTACCCAAAGAAAAGAAAATGTGTATTTATTGAGACGCTTGCCCCTGCATTTTTCCTCTTCTGTTCAACTGAGGAGGTTAGAAACTAAATCTAAATTACATTTAGATATATACAGAATATATTCCACACACACACACACACACACACACACACACACCTTTTGTTACAAAGTGCATGTGCGATGCAGTTGCATTATTGACAGTCGAGAAGCACAATAAAGGGAATTAGAACAGACTTTCGTTGTTAAATCTTTTTTATGCTTTTACGAACTCGGAATATATTAAATGTTACTTGCACATATTTGAAACTTTTGAGGCAGGTGATCATGGAAACTATCTACTAATTTACTGAGAACAAATTATCCCTTGAAAGCACTATGAGAAGTTTTGCAGAAGCAATAGCATATCCTGTAGTTGAAACTACATTTCCCATGAGCCCTGTGTTTCCTTGTCACGCAAAGCTACCTGGTCTCTTCTGTGACAGGCGTGTTTGTATTGAAGGGAATAGTAATGGAATGGAATGACACCATACAGTGCGGTCAACAGCTCCTATTGTGACCTGCAGTGTCTCCCCTGTCGCCAGTGCACAGCGGCCGACACCTAGCCAGGAAGCACCAAAGCCACCTCCGGACCAAGATCGAGTCCGGCGAGGGGACGGTGCCGGTGCGCTGCCAGGGCCCGGTCCAGACCTGGGACGGGGTCCTGCAGGGCGAGCAACTCATCACCATGTCCTGCACGGACAAGATCACCAGGTCAGTGGCTGTAGGGGCAGGTTGGCTTCGCCACCACGCAAATCCAAGCTACCTGGAGGAGCGCAATGAGTCAGCTTGCTGCTGTGGTGTGTTGCTTTGCAGTTTACATAACATGTGCATTTACATTGACAATTACAGCATTTAGCAGACGCTTTTATCCAGACATTATCCAGACAATCCTTACATTAATGGTCAACAGCTGAATAGGTAATCGTAAGCGAACAACATCCTGTTAGAAGAGTGACATCAGCATGTCATCAGTTATACTGCACATTTCACAGCATACATTACCTATCAACACATACCAGAACATCAACAACCAGAAACGCCATAGGCAGTTAATGCGAGTGCTATTAGAGAGTAGAGAGGCCAGAGTGGCAGAAGTACCATGCATTTAGTAGATAGATAAAAAAACACATGCAACGCGACACTCCTCAACGGATGCAGGCGGCTCTACGGGAGCGGCTGACCGCAGACGTAGGCTCTCAAGGCTATTCCGCAGCTCTGGATAAGGAGAATAGGATAGTATTGACGGCAGGGTTAACTTTATTGGAAGATAAGCACTCTTATGAAACGGAGTGACCTTTGTTTGTATATAGCATTTTAAAGGTTTGTCTGATATTTACCTTTGTGCGTGTGTGTGTGTGGTGGGCCTCCTGCCATAGCATTTCTCTTAATCTCACTTCTATTAATCGATCAGGTTGTTGACTATTGATTTCCCATGTGATTTAAACACCTAATCCCATATTAATTAATCGGTGTGTACTTCTTAATCCCGGGGAGTACCCATACTTGGGGACTCTCTACCCCTCCTCAAAAACAATAAAGTCATAAGCCCTTTAAACATGTGTGAAAACAGTCATGTAACACACCATTGGAAAGAGAAGGGTCTCAACTGTGAATCTATCCCATTGTTGCCCAAAACGCTCACTTTGCGCACAAAGTTCGCTAAAAGTTTTTTTCGCTCTATCTACACAAACGATACGTTGTCTGAAAGCTGAGACTCTGCTGATTCCAACCATATAAACCATTTACCGCTACGACGAACACCCATTGAACTAGCCGTAAAAGAACATACATACAACATACAAAAGAACAACGCGCGCTACTTGTGTGTTTCGCCATTTTATGGACCTTCGAATGCAACCTCACTGCATTGAAAGTCTATGGGATCGATTTGATAGCTCTAGAGGAATAAATAGAGGTGTCACATGTCAAAATTGACCAATGGGTCGTCGAGATAGAGCTGTAATGCATTTCTA
>JAOEHI010001667.1:0-12391 GCA_025447815.1 Percopsis transmontana
TTTGCGGCTGTGTGGCTGGGTCTTTTGTGCACCCCCGTGCTCTCACACACACACACACACACACACACGGCTGGGGTCAGCCATCAAGCCCATCTTGTACAGGAGAATCTGGCCTCCTCCATTATTCACACATACTTGCTCTTCTCTTACCCTCTTTCCCTCGCTCGCGTCACCAAAGGGAGAGAGGATGGGGCGAGTACAGACACAGCAAAAATAAAGTGAGGGATAGAGAGAGGGAGAGGTGAGGAAACAAGGCCGAAAATAGCGAGCGGGATGGGGGGGTCTTATGATTTCAAATGTGATTTAAAAGTGAGATAGGAAGAGAGAAGGCTTTGGATTATATCCCTTGAGCTCATACCACCCATCAAACACAATTTTAATCATCTCATTGCTATGGAATTGATTGCGGACATTGTAAATGTAAATGTGTGAGCAAGCCAATGGCTTATATAATTACTATCAATATTCTGAATTATGCATGCAATCACAATGCTCATTTGATAACAGTAAACACCAGAGCAAAAGGCTCTTCTCTCGAGGTATAAGACTTGGCAACAACTGTTTTAGCGGAGTCCTTTTTCCGTGTATGCTACATCTCCGCTATGATGAACTTACAGCAGCTATGTTTACCACTCTTATGTTGCTCCTCAATTTGTTGTGGCTATGGTGTTGGGGGGGGGGGGTCCAAAAATAGACAGTGGTTCTTGGAAGTGAGTGTCAACGCACATTGATCAGCACATCACACCTCGACATGGCTGGTCTTGTGGCCTGGAAGAATGGAGGCTCTGGACAAGTGACAAGACAACGGACACCTTGGCAGCGTGTCAGAAAGCAAAGGGAGGGCCGTTGCCAGTGGTGACAGCCAGAAGTCGCACGGTGGTGACGTCGCAAGTTGCAAGGTACATCGTTAGCCACTCACTTTCTGACTGGCAGCTCTATTTTGTTTTTGAGGTGTGAATGTGAAAATACAGTATTTAGCAAATATCAGTTAAGTTCCTGCACCCCCCCCCCCCAAAAAAAGGCTCTGCTTAATTTACTTGTCATAAGCTCACACGCACTCACTCCACGTCCCAACTCCCACCTATCACCTCCCCCTCCCCCCTTTTGACAAACAAAACAAATGTCAAAAAGGCTGAAAAACCGTGCTGTTGACACAAATGAGATTTGCTGCGTCTTCCTCCAGTGAACGGTGAGGCAGTTCCGTGAGGAAGGCGGCGGAGCAGATTTAATAGCTTCTGCTCTACATGGAAGATCTGAGCACCAACGCTCCTCTGTCCTGATCTCATCAGCTCCTAAATCCTGTCAATGCCACTCGGCTGCCAACAGTGCTGGCTAACTGCACCTTAAACGACAAAAGAGTATTTTTAGTCCATCTTCTGAAAGTTCATCATCTGAGATTGTATGGAATTAATTTTTTCTGAAAGCATTATGTGTAGTGTAGCTGTTCTTTTAAGTGCACTGAATCATTAAGAAGATTTGTTCAAAAGATTTGATCACCAAATCGTTCAGGGATTGACCGGAGCTCCGACTGCGTAGTTACACTCACTGAACTGAAACACGGCTGAACGCTCAGTTCAGCTCGCTAACTAGTGAACTGAGAACGCTCATTCCTTCGTGAAGGATAAGCCAGTGAGCTGAGAATTTAGTTGGATAAAGATACAGTTTGCGATCTGAAAGCTGCTATAACAAAGTCCTACCCTATTATGTACAGCATGTATATTTTCACGACACCTAATTAATAAATAAGATATTTGGTACTCGGCGACGGTCTATCACTCAGGGCACCTTTCCTTCACAGTGAAAGGATCTGAGACACCACGAAATGTTGTGGAATCATTGCAACTAAATGTTAGCAACCCGAATCAGCTCTGTATTTTTTGTTTTGAACACACCCCATTCCTCCTGTGTGCGAACCAATGACATGGCTCAACCAAACTGACAAATTAAATGATTGTTTCAGGAAACTATTCAGTTCAGTTCGTTCACCCTAATGGGTCGTTCTTTCAAATCGTTCGCAAACAACATAACACTAATTAGGTGCTACAGTAGGCTATATGCCGCCAGCATTAGATCAACAAGCTAGCTGATCTCATAAACCAGTGCAAATGCTAAAATAATGCAAACATTCTTTTGGTGAAAATACACTCATAACATAATAAATAGTGATTTGGACAACAATTAAACAATACTTTGCATCATAAATACAATGTAGGTAGCTAGCAGGTAGACTAGCCAGCAATGGCTGCATTTTGCTGTTAGTGTGGCAGTTAGCAGACCAGACACACTCCTGTGCTCATCCATGTTCGGGAATTCATCAATATGCTATCATTTGAGACATCAAGACTGCCTCTGACTGAAAGAGGCAGAAGCTAGCATAGAGCACCAAGTCATTGGCCAGGAGGGGGGAAAAAAGCCCTCCATGAACAGCTGGGGGTACAGAAGGTGGAGTGCCTGGCTTAACAGGTGGCTCACCAGGACATGAAGCAGCATCTAGATGAGCAGACAATGGAGCTTAAACCCTGCAAGAGAGAGAAGAAGACATCTCCTCACAATAAATGTGCAACAGTCACCCAGGCGCTGTAGTGCCCCACTCAAAATTCATAAATGTTGCCGCTGACCTTTCAAAAGAGCATTATGATTTTAATACTGTGACCTAAACAGCAGCTCAGCGGCAAAAGACAGAAATCTGAGAAATCTGATCAGAATTGAAGAGTAATTTATTTTATGTTCCCAGTACTTCACAATAATCAATTTCAACACTGGAAAACAGCATTGAAAAAAGTCTTTATTCTCCCAATACTTTGATCTATAGATTGCTTATCATGTAGAGGATTCCATTGGTGCTCTGATGCTTGTCCAATTATACTTAAGCCTTTATTAACAAGAAAGAACAAATGATGCATCCCATTCTTTCCTAATACATCTCCGCGTTAACAATGGTTATGTGAAAATATTCCAGAGAGGCAGGGCTGTCAGTAAACAAAATGGTGACACATTGAGTTTAGAATAAGTAATAGGCCTAACCTTTACAACCCAACACTGACTTATTCAAGATGGCCTCAATTAGCAATAATTAAACCAAACAATACAAATAGAGAAGGAGTAACAGGCGTTGGCCTTTACGCCAAACCATCTATTTATAGATGATAAATGAATCACAGCTAAACATTATGTACTTATTTTTAGTTTGTCATGATATTTGGAAGGTCACTTTAAAAGAAACGTCTGCCGCTCCCACTCTACACCCACTAAAATGGGGAAAATGATCACCTCTGTAATGCAGAACTGCCACTGAGAACGATCAGTAACATTGCTAGGTTGCTAGCGCAACCCACGTGTACCTGAGAGTCCTCCTCCCGTGACATCATCTCTTTAAACTTGATAGCAGCCAGCTAGCTTGTGATGGATCCTAGCTACTAGCGGCATGACCTCCCTCAGAGTGAAACATGACAGAGGTATACATTTCAGACACCCATTAGATACTGGCTGATAAAAACGTGGACGCCTTGGTAGCGATGCCTTGGTAGCAAGGCGCCGGCTAGCGCTACAGGGCTGCTGATGAATCGAATCAATTCTCTCTCTCTCTCATTAACACCTCCAGCCACGACATGGCACACACCGGCAGCAGACCTCAAAGTGAGTCATCAGTTAGAACACGGCGTATCTTTTATCTGGATCTCCATCGCCATCACTCAGCCGCTAGCTTGCCTGGCGCAGGTTATCAGCGTGGAAGGAGTGACCCAACGCAAGGAGGGGAGGACTGACCCATGCTCTAGCTAGCGATACACCATAAAAAAATAAGAAAAACAGCCTGGGCAATATCTCTTGAAGGCGAAAAGGAAACCGTGTTCTCCCTGAAATGTCTCAATGATGTCAGGGTGTATTTATAGAGATGTGACTGAAATTACTTGCATTTCATTTTAGGAGGAGAAAAAATTAAAGTACATCTTGCTTCTTGCTGCACATAACTTGGTAGTGCTTCCCTTGTGAAAATAATCCAATTCTCAGTACATGAATCAAGAAGAGACATTTTGAATAAAGTAGATTTATTTCGTTTTGATAAACTGTTAAATTCTCATTTTGTCATCTCAAGGTAATGTATAAAAATATAATATATATACTGTATATATAAAATACATTCTTTTCAGTTTATATGTTATAAAAATATAATTTATTTCTAAATTCAGAAAATTAAGCTGTACGTTTTCTAGAAAAGTACAAATCTTCCCTTGCTAACTTTTAGTCTATTGGTATGGTAAATGTTAGGCTTTGAAGGTTAAATTCTTATTACACCCCGTCAGCTATCAGTACATCAAATGTCCTGAGAAAACATCTGTTCTCTGTGGCAGTCCCTGGCCCGTGGCTTTCTGTGTTCAGGCTCTAATAAATGTCAGCGCTCCACCCTCGATTCAACCAATCAGTGGCAAGAAGACATTCGTTACCAATGACAATCAAGCATGTGCACAGTATGCAATCTTTTACTGCCTACTTACATAGGCCTAACCTAAATCTATATCTGATCCTGATCTGAACCTAATAAAACCTTAACTTTATTAATCATTGTTTTCCTAATCCTTGATCTAACCATAACTGTAACTACATAACCTAGCTTGTTTAACAAACTAGGAAATGCCCGAAAACAGCATGCAAGAATAGCATGCACAGTATTATACAATTCTTGAAGGCGAAAAGTGTGTGTGTGTGTGGGTGGGTGGGGGGGGGGGGGATTTATGGCTCTCTAAAGTTGTCTAGTGGACCTTTAAAGCTACTTTATGAAGCAGTGGGAACAAACCAGCTCCACCACACCTACACATTCCCGTCTAGGAACGACTCTTCTCTGGAGAGATGGAGAGGAGAGGAGCCTCCGCTTCTCATCCGCCAAATACCGTCTTCTTCTCCCAATCTAACTCCCATCCTAATTAAGGACTATTTACAGTAAGGGAGGATCATTTCCATGTCCTTACAGAAGCAGAGAGAGAAAGTGAGAGAGAGAGAGAGAGAGAGAGAGAGAGAGAGACAGAGAGAAAGAGATTGAGCAAGCCTACCCCCCACCTGCTTTAGCCGGTGCTCAAAATAATTCCTTTGCAGCGAAGACTTAATTCTCATTCTGTGTTCGTGTCCCTGATCCCGTATTGTCTATTCTAGTCATGTGGTCGGCCTGCCTTACCTCTGTCCACAGTGACAGCTGTGTGTGTGTGTGTGTATGGGCAATGCAGAGAGACACAGAGAGAGGGGGGGGGGAGGGGGGGGTCAGCCTGTGTTCTAAGGAATGCCACAATATGAGCCACGCCCAGGAGAATGAGGAATTGTATTCTGAACACACCTTGGGTTTACATACAGACTTGTGAACACATATGCACAAGGCGCTACAAGGTGGAATTTGTAATGCACGCTAACTTGCTAATACATAGTTGTTGTTTTCACTTTACCCCGTCGTGACAGACGAGACAGGGCAAAATGCGTAAACATCCTCATAGCTAGCAGTATGACAGGCTTACAAAAACACAAAATAACTGTTCATATTTGGTTCAAAGATTATCTAAAAATGGATACAAAAATAGAGCGGAGGGGAGGGTGTTCGTCTGTGTAGATTCTCTACTCTATACTTCCCAGCTCAACATATTGTTGAAATAGCATATTTTGTATAGATGCCCACATATCTTTGCGAATGACCAAGCCAGAAGCAGGATATCAACTCTGGACAGCGACTAGGGTGATAAAATATCACCAGAATACCGGTGTCCAGAGTTGAAACGAGAGGACATAATAACCTTGCAATGCTATCAAGAGTTAAACACAAGCTGGCAGAATCGCCTACAAGTTTGCTGTACCCTCACAAGAACCTGAATGGCTCTGTCTATCCCAGATATTGAACTTGTATTACACACACAGGGCTTGGTCCGCGTGTCATTCACAGACAGGAGGAGAAGATTGCCCCGCTACTTGGCAGCCACACAGGCCATTCAGTGACGGATGACTGTGTCCCCTAATTTTGGGTCAAGGCGGTCTGGCACGGAGGGGACGCCTCTCGCTGACTTGACTCCTGTTCCCTGTCTCGGCGCTCGCTAGCCAGGCTCTTTAGCGCCTGAGCTGTTAAGGTGATCTTGGAACTCCAGAGATTAAATTATGTGGAAAAGCAGATTAAATAGTCATTATCCCATCCGCACGCGGGCTTGTGCACACCTATGAGGCTGCATGCACGCACCCAGATCCACGTGCGCGCACACATAGGAACGAACAATAGGAGGATAATTACATGCACACGAGCACATACACAGCCCACACACACACACACACACACACACGTAGCTTTAACAGGCAACAGCACAGATTCACAGGCGGTCCTGAGACCCATTGGACATTCAAATCTAATGGTGGGCCCCAGGTGTCATTTTCATTAGATTCTTGTGCTAAGGCTGGACAACACACTGTTGCATTCCACAATCTGTTACTGACACAACAACAGCATAACAACAGCATGTGTCAACACAAACACATTTTAGTACAAGTACACATAGTAACATATGTACTTGTACTAAAATGTGTTTAAATATAAACACGAACAAGAAACATGAGAAATCTTTTTGACCCATGCCCCCCCCCCCAAAACAATCACCCATTTAGATCATTTAATTCAATCAAATAGAATAATTAAGAAGATAATTACCACATCTTTAAATCTTCTCGCCCATCCCCCACCCCAAAAAGCATCACTTAACCCTTTGGGGGGGGGGAGGGTCTCGACCCCCCCGCTAGCTCTAGATAAAACACTGCCATGGAGTGATCTAAACGTGATGGTGTGTGTAGCTCGCCTGCCGTCGACTGACGTCTCTTGACAGACATGTACGTCTGGAGGGTCGCCCTCACATCTGGACTATCCCGCTCTGGCTCTACTTTGGAAAGTGTGTTTCAACGACACCGCGTCCTAGAGCAACCGAAGCCAGTCGGGCCGCGCTGTTTAAATCCCGCTGTGTGCTCCCAGCGTGATGCACACAGGCTGTGCACACATTTAAATAAAGAAAGAAATACAATTTACAAAAAAAATAATTTAAAAAAACACTGAACGCTTTCTGCACGGAAGCAGTCTCTGTTTCTTTGCTTTGCTCACTATATCTTCACCCCCACCCCTCAGTGTGTCACGGGAGGTATGCACGCAACTATTTTTGGGACTGGGGGATTTGCTAAGCATTGTTTTCCAGCCAGAGCTCAGTATGAGTGCAAAGGCAAAGAGCAGAGTCACATGCAAATTTACACTATGACATGCATACACAGGCATGCATACACACACACACACACACACACACGTGCCACAACTGCAAGCATACACAGACAGTACTTCACTATAGAGGTTTAATTAACAGTCAGCTAGAACTGGTGTGTGTGTGTGTGTGTGTGTGTGTGTGTGTGTGTGTGTGTGTGTGTGTGTGTGTTTGTGTGTGTGCACAAGTTATGGTGAGATGTAATTGGGAGACACACTGATGTCGTAGACAGTAAATCGACCTAAACCAGGTTCCTCGCCTTTTTAAGATGATATAAGTGCCTGTACAAATTCATAGCGTGCGTCCTGGTAAGCAGTATTACATGGAACTAGTTTCTGTTTTATTGGTTGGAAATTCCCTGACACCAACTTGAGGTAATAGCTTCCCCCTTTTTATTTACTACTACATCGAAGCATGTACACACACACACACACACACACACACACACACACACACTTAGCTGAAGTGAGTTAGCGTGATGCTGAGTCGTGCCTGGGCCCTCGGGCCGGCCCAGTGAGAGCGGAAGGACAATTAAAAACTCAGACTAAACAAGAAGACACACATACACACACAAATGTAAACTTGCACGCAGGAAATAGCACACACGCTGGCACACACACATGAACACAAAACAAGTCCACAAACAAACGTGCGGACAAAAAAAATGTAGGCACAAAAAGCAGTTGTGGTAGACGGAGCACAGCATGGGAAACGCTCATCCCCGCCTAACAACGCTCCCATTGTCACCGTGAAGTCTTTGACAAGTGACAGCACATTCACCCCAATTATCCCATTTCATATTCCCTGCTTTTCTTCTCCTCGCAAATAAACCATCTGCTTAAAAAAATAAATAATACACCATCACAAAATATAACAGTGGTTCTCCACCCTTTTTTAACCCATGGCAACCAAAATAGCTCCCAAGCTATGACCAACTTCTTTTTATAGCTTAAATGTAGCCACATGCACACACTTTAACATAACATACACTCACAACTATTTCTCTTTAAAAAGAAATGTATTAAATATAATAAACCTTGATTAAAATATTGATTTGATATTTTCCTCCCCTCCCTGTAGGTTCTGTACCCCAGGGAGTGTGTGCGTGGTGTATGTGTGTGTGTGTGTGTGGGGGGGGGGGGTGTCCCTTAACAGGGATGTCTCTTGGGGATGGGCAGGCTGACCTTTGACCCGCTCAGGAAAGCGAGAGCGCCGGATGCAAACGCCATTAGCATTGCGCTCACAGAGCCCCTGTGCCTCGGTAAGACTTAAATGGTATGGAGGAGGACTGAGGCTGTATACGTCTCATGACGTCTGATAGCATGCTGGAGTTGTCATGGACGTCATTTGAGCAGGGAAACACATGGGGGACTTTTTTGTAAATGTCAAACGGATCGTCTCAACTCCGTAGCCATTAGTAACACTGTCGTAATTAGATTTCTCAAGGGATTTAGGTTCGTTGAGATTCCTAAAAGTCTTAAACATAAGAACGCGGATGTCTTAAATGTAGGAATTTTCACTATAGCCTTTGTAGCCCCACTCCACTGACATTATGTGTCCCTGCAAGTGCTCCCTCCCACTTCCAAACCCACACAGAAAAATACATAAAAATGACAAATAAGCACATTGGTCGTGTCTCTGTTTACCTATCAGCATATGTAAGCAGGAATTGTCAACATTCCACACAGTGAGATGAAACTGGCAATCTGTCACTACACCGGGACGTTGGGGGGTGGGGGGATTCGAATGACTAATGACAAGTAGAAAAATTAACTCCTAAGATATGGACGTGAGCCGCCAACACACACACGCACGACTTGTTTAATAGAAACGGGACACGCTCTCCGTATTTTCCGCTGTGGAAAAGGGGAAGAATGGGAAGGGAGAGCAGTAGGCAATACCGCACTGATTTGTGACTGACGCCAGCATTCAGCACCGCGGACAGCTCTCTCTCTCTCCTTCTCTCCCAGCCAGCTCTCAGCTCTCAACACAGCGTGAGGAGGAAAGGGGAGGGGGGTAGGGGTTTCCCTGGCAGATTTCAGGAGAATCTACAGTCGTTCCTCCATCGCTAAATACATTTAGCCTACCGCCTTCGTACCGGATTTCCATATAGAGGAATAGGAATAACTGTATGAGATCAAGTTAAGCATATGTACACAAACGGTTTCAATTATAATATCGACTCACCCAGCCTATAACCCTCGCAGATTTATTCACGGCACCGTCGGTGGCAGCCGGACAGCAAAGCTACATTGCTCCCACCTCCACCCCCTTGTCTGTTTCCCCATTTTTTCGGGTTTAGACTTAGACTATTCACTTTCCTATATCGAGTCAACACTGCTGAATTTGTCCATATATGACATGAGATCGGTCATGAAACGGGAACATGACAAAGCAATCTACACACATAGGCTACAGGCCGGCAGCAAACAGCAATTCGTGTCTGTGAGACCAACCTAACGTTCCCGTTAACGTTAAGACGGCAGTCAGCGTCAAACGATGGCTGCGTTTAGAGGAATGTCATGCGCCGAGGATCCACTCGTATTCCTCTGCCCACGACACCAAACCGGCCGTGTCTAATGTCATGTTAACTCGTCGCTCCGATTGACACTGTCATTCACAAATATGTCATTTAGTGTGAACGTGCATTTTCATAATGAACTCCGAAACAGCTGCTCTTATAAAGGGCCGGGTACGCGCTCATCAGCAACTGTCGTGAGCAACACTTCAAAAAACCGTTGTGGTCAGCTAGGTGTCAATAATGCAATCCATAGCTATATACCGTGAGCACGTCTCGAGCATCAGCACGCACTGCCAGATGTAATTTTCAGGTTTGACAAGCAAGATACGGGACATGAATTATTCAATACACATAACTGAGCTCCTAGCAGGGAAAACGGCTCGAGAGAGAAGAAAAAACAGCCACGACAAGGAAATCTAAATGAGCGGACAAACGGATGCGGAATAGCACATAGGCAACAGTCATTTTCCATCGCATTAAGAGATGTAATGTGCCCAACATGAATGGATACCATTCAGAGAGACAGAGAAAAAACGCCAGGCGTTAAATCCCCGTCGCCTTGAAGGCGCTGACAAGCAGCACTAGACTGCAAGAGCAGCGAGAGGAGGAGAGAGCCTACCGACATGTATGACGCCTGGGAGTCGAACCAAGCACAAGACAGCCAAGTGGAAAATAATTCACGACACAACGCCGCCGCCGAAATGTTAATCAGTCGATGAGGAATTCTGTGTTTTACCTGTCAGGACTCCGACCCGGATTTGGTGGTCGTGGTTTGTTAAAATCATCCCGTCTGACGCCATGTTCAGCAGCGCTGTCGCCCGCACTGAGAACTCACGGCAGGGCCAAGAGCCGATCGCATCGAACTTAGCGGGGGGAAAGGGAGGGGTGGGGGTGATGGGGGAGGAGGAGTAGGGAATAGATAGCAGCAGCAACAGTCCAGGCGCGATGAGTCGAGTTCCGACCGATCGGGACACCTACAGATAAAAAGCGCGGGGCCGCGCGTGTGGCAGAATGCGGGGGCTGCACACGTCAGTCAGCTGGCCGCCTGCCACGGTAGTAGTGTGGATTCCAGATTAATTCTTATAGAGTCTACCAATTGATTTCCAGTGAAGACTTTCGGAGGAGACAAACTAGCACTAAGTCAATGGCACTTTCTCGCGACATGCCTTTGATCCCTTCCGGCATACTTGGGAGAGGAAAGGGGGTCGCTAGGTAGGTAGCCTACTAACGTTATACGTGTGGACGGCAGCCCTTTAAAGACGTGTCGAGTAGCTCTCAATGCAGAGGCTTAAGAGAAGATCACAGTCTGACCTGTAAAAATGCCACTGCATCCCGAGGCAAAATAGCACCGCTTCTATTTATAGTCTGGCTGCACGCCTCCATGGTGTATAATTCCTCTTGTTTATTCTCCTGACAAAAAAAACCGCACATCTTCCGTATGATGGGAATCTATCAATACATAATTAATAAATACATATAGGAGCACAGCGCCCATGGCAAGAAATGGGAAAAGCTTCCAGCTTGACTGGCTCACTTTGTGCTTATACCCAGTGAACTAGAATCAAGATTGAGTTTTGTCAAAGGAGACACAAAGGAGTCTTTGGCGTTTTAACTAAGCAAAACTATGACATTCCTGCATCACAGGTGTATTGTTGGCAGACAGAGGGACGTGGGTAGGTGATGTGGAGTGGCCCCTCACCCGCCCCTCGCCATCCATCACCACAATAGCAAGGGGAGCCCCAGCAGAAGGAAGGAGGGGTACGGTTCCCTGGTTTCAGGGCGAGTTGTAGGAAGCCCCCTCCCCCCGCCCTTCTCCCCATACCCACCTGAGGCTTCCAGATGCAGGAGTTGGTGGGGACAACCAAACAGGACAGCTGGGTGGTTGCGTTCCGCAACACTGGAGAATCTCAAGCAAGTGTTATTGAATAAAGCACTTACTTGCTCCACCAAGTTAAGCACCTCTTTATGGATCCAGCGATTTACCTCATCACTTAATATGGGTCAAATACTTCAAATTAATTTGATGTCTGTTCAATTAGCAAACAGTACATTCGTTTTATACAAGGGGTTCATGGATTTCACCCCATATTTTCTGGAATGTGTCACAACCAGTGTCCCACTGGTGTAATCTTGTAATCAGTGAATGTCGTACCTGTAGACACCAGGTTAAAAAAAAGACTGCAGGACGACAAATCTTCCATGAATGGTCACTAAGTTAAATCATTATTATATTACCTCAATCAAGGATAGATAGCAGCGAAATTATATTTATTCATGTGAAAATGTTTGAGATTGTTGGCTTAAGTTTTCTCACTCCTTCGGCCAATCACAGTAGTTGTTTATTTATTGCAGAAAAACCAGAAAACAAGGATCCCTCTCGTTTTCTTGATTAGGTGCATGAGAACGAATCTGACCTTGTTTGAAGTGTGTGTGTGTGTGTGTTGGGTGGGTTGGGTGGGGGGTTATCACAGAAGAAGAAAAAAATATTATCCATCTGTGAATGAGCAGCAGCCACCTAATTCAGGACTGCTGGAGACGGGGGGGGGGGGGGGGGGGGGGGGGGGGGGGCCGGGGGGGGCGGGCCCCGCCCGGGCCGGACCCCCCCGCCCCC
>JAOEHI010001668.1:0-12390 GCA_025447815.1 Percopsis transmontana
GCACCATGTAACCCCTACCTGCTCCATGTAATAGCACCATGTGATTGTAAGTCGCTTTGGATAAAAGCATCTGCTAATTGAACTAATTGTATATTTAATCTGTTTTGGGAAGGAATCTTCCGAAACAAAATACATGATCTCGATAGAAAGGCACTACGTAAACACTGAAGCACGACTTCATCTCATTTGCCCTGCAGCTCCCCAAGATGTTTCCCGGGCTGCTGGTGGAACTGCAGGTGTACGCCAGTGAATGCCCACTCTTCTCCTTCCAACCGGGCGCTGCGGTCGTGAACTTCCTGGGCGCTATCAAAGCTTTCGCCGTCCAGAAGAACAGTACCAGGACCCCACTATTCAAACTAGAAATGGTGAGTGTTAAAATAGAAGTATGTGTGTATGTATATATATATACATACATACATACATACATACATACATACACACACACAGTATATATACAGTAGATGTAAGAAGTCATCACAAAGGCTTTCTTGTTCAATACAACGTGAGCTAAATATGGACCTGTACCTCATACATAGCACTCACTTTTCCAGAATTCAACGTTCAGCGGTAAAGTGTGGATCGACAGTGGAGCGCTTAAAGGTTCCATGGCAATGGAAAAGTAAGCATAAGGAGTTTATCAGTCGAACTTAAACAAAGAACTTAAAAACGTAAATAAAGCAAATTGAGTTCACCAAAGGCCGACTAACACGTCTGTTTTCCTGCAATCGCAGTTTAACACTGACAATAGCAACAAGTGAAGTGGGTCCCTTTAAGGTAAACAGTACGATCCTGTGTGTTATCTATGAAAAACATATTTGAACAAATATTAAGACAAATGGGTTAAATCTTAGGGATACGAATGTACTGTATGGACAACATTGCTGTTTTTCTCAGAATTAAATAAAATGTATTTCAATATTCGTCACAACCAAAACATATAGGTTCTAAAAACTTTCTTGCCTAGTTGTTTGTAGTTTTGTTATATACTTGTTAAATAATCATATTTTTAATGAAATTTACATATTGATTCATTGAAACTGCCACATTTCCTGTAAAATATATGATGATTTGCTAATAAATATAATTTCTATGTGATAGCTCCTGATTATTAACAATATTCACCAACCAATTACAAACCAAAGTGATGTATGCTAATAGGTGTTTCAGTTAAGTAACAACCTTGTTTTGGCTGTTTGCAGACTGATTCTTTGGAAGGGCTTGCGAGTTTGGGGATAAAGATAGGTGTCTTGTCAAAACTGAATGGTGAGTCTTTATTGTGTTTGTATTAGTACCGTTATATGAGCTTATAACTGTGCTCTATGGAGATTCCTTTCATACATTTTTGGAGGTTCAAAAGACAGCAGCCATAAGAGCATAAAACTAAAGATTCTGTTAAGAATGCCCACTAAACTCCTGTGGGTGCAACTCATAACATAATTTCCTGAAAGAAACACTGCCACCTAGTGGCAACAGGTGTTGTAACAGCCACAGTGTGCAGCATTCATTTTTCATACTGTATAGGATGAAGTTAGGTCTTGGTTAAGGTTAGATTAAGGTTAGTTAGTGGACACCTGCCTTCATCAAGAAAAACACAGCACACTGCATGCTATCTTTTAGATGTGTGTATGGTCTCTGCACTTTGATTGCCCTGTCCTTGACCTGAACTGTACCTGTCTGCGCAGAGAAACTGTCTGAAGGCTTTGTTTTACCCAGAATGCACCATACTCAATTGGTCAACGCTGTTCTGGACATGGAAGAGGTCTGTCTCTCTTAATAATCACACACATCGACAATATAAGCAATATGATTAAAAGCATGACTAATGGAATCCATATAAGAGATCTGTCCTGAATAGATTCAGTTTGTAATTTACATTTTTAGGGATTGTTAAAAAAAAAATGTTTTAAATCCGATTTCATCCGTGAGCATTTCTGGACTTACCGTTCTTATTTTCCACAGGGATTTATTTCCATGTCATCAGACGCTCAGATCTTGCTCACAGGGTGGGCCTCCAACTGACTGGAGCCTACTGGTCAGTCCAGCTCTGCTTCTATTTAGCTCAGTAGATCCCTAAAGAAATGTTCCGGGACTTTGACCAAATAACTGGCGTATGGTATATTTCTGCGATCCTGGGGTCTTATAGGCTGTAACCAAGGTGACATGATGCTGTCATTATTCTAGGAGAATGTTGTTTGCTTGCAATAACTGGTGGTTAACCAGTTCAACTGTTGACAAATGTACTGATTGTAAGTCGCTTTGGATAAAAGCGTCTGCTAAAGGCTGCAAATGTAAATGCAAAAAGGTTCATTACCGCAACTTTGACCTGGAGATGTACACTCCCTCCTCTGGTTTTACTGCATTTATTGTTCTGCTCTACTTTATTCTGTATGATTTTAACATAAACTTGCCTTACCTTCTATACTCTGCGTCTTTCTCATGGTTGGTCAGCAAATAACAGGCAAATGCATTTAAGGATTCCTTAAATGAAATAAGTATGCACCATCAGGATCCTATTCTTTTAGATGTATTTTGAAGAAAATAAAATGTAGAATGAGCTACTTCAGCAAAGTTTGAAGTCCATATTTTTACGATAAACAGGGGCCATTTAACAAATATACTACTGTGCATTATGGTGCTTCACTCACAAAGCAAAACCACAAGATTCATGAAACGATGACATTGTTTATTTCGATGTTATTTTACTGTGTACTGTTTTCTATTGCGTTACATTCTACCATTCGTGGAATGTGTGCGATGCAACAAAAATATAAATACAGATACGGTACAGTATGTACAGCCATTATGTTCAAAAAGTTCGGCACATCATAGCTACAGACTTTATTCCTAAACCAAAAGACTGCTGGGACAGTGGCTGGCTGACTGGACAGTTGATGCAATGGCAGTTGGCAGGTCCACAAAGGCCTGGCAAAGCACCATTCATGTACAGTGGTCAAGAGAAAGAAGGATCGCTTTCTACTGAAAAACTGCAACAGTTCATTTTACAAAGTGTAACTTTTATCAGTTAGGGGTCAAGTAGTAAAATCCTCCGATCTCTGACGATTCAGTCTGTTAACCAGTGTGTAACCAGTCACGACACAGATAATGTGCGTCGACGTTTATTGCTGGAGACCGGACCACCTTCAACCAATCAAACAGAGGACCTCTTCTTCTCGTCGTCCACTAAGCTACTCAACTGGGTGCTGATTGGCCCGGGCTGAACCAGGGCTGCATGAAGAGTGGTCTGAACGGTAACAGGTGGTTTTTAGCAGAAGGAATTCAGACTGATTAGCAGACGATCAGGATGGCCGCATTGGCACCTTGTACATGAATAGTGGAGCGTCAAGGCCTTTGCAACTCTGAACTCTACGCCCCCCCTCCCCCTTGTTTGTCAACCTTCATTCATTCCAACCAAAAGGGGGGGTGGGGGGAGGGCAAGGAGATGTTTAGGACATGACAAATGAAGGTAATGTTATCAGCTATAGCCTAGGACTGAACCAATGTCAGCAGCATAGCACCTGAATGGCCTCTGGGAAACATCATTGAAAAACACTGAACTGCTTCCTGCAAAACACCAACAAGCTAAAAGCTGTTAAATAAGAGCATAAACATAAGTCAACTACCTTTGTCGTCATTCACCACTGAAAAGAATTGACCACATAGGCTGTGTACTGGCAACATGAAACCAAGGGGCGGGCATGTTCAGAACCACAGATGAACATGACTTGGAAGTTTATCGGCCGATAAATGTTACCAACTACTTTAAAGAAGCTCTTCATATTGGCACACCGACATTTAGGTGAACGGTGGGCGGATTTAAAACAGCGTTCTGAAACCTTTGAAACACTTTTGAAACGGTGCCTCTCAACGTGCGTCAAAGTGGTCGAGTCACGAGGTTTCCGCAAGTGTCGTTGGGTCACCGGCTGTTTCGTAACAGTTCTCCGTTTCAGAGCTGGTAGCAGGTCGACCCAAAAGTGAAGCTGTGTCAAATGTATACAGCAAATACTGATCTATCCGTTGTAATACCGTAGGTTAATAACTGACAGATTAACTGACAGATTCTGAACTGATATGAAGTCATAGGCGACGCCTGTTACGATTGCCACATACTTATATCCTAGTTAGTTTGTTTCAGGATATGGTGTTTGCCCACATCCGACTAGCAGTTGCAGTGTTTTTATAAAACAGTGAATAATTTCCCCATGCGATCGGTTAATTTGCTTTAAAGTGTCAGAAAGCCTTTGGGGTCATCACTCGATGTTCGTGGTCCTGCACATAACCCAGATGTGGAGCTCTTCCTATGACCAACACTCAGAACATAAATAAAAGTTGGGAATGCCAACACGTTGCTCAGAATCACAATGCGGCTTAATTTAAAGGCATTTTAGTAATAAGATAAACTATAATTCAAGTACGTAACATTGTACTAAATACCACATCACAAGTACAACAACAGATTAAACTAAACACCGTCCAACAGTGAATGGTTCCTTCTAATAAACGTTGATGTGCGCTTGGCCGCTCTTCTTCCGTTCTTGATAGCGTATTAGATACAATACTGCGCGCAAAGCACGTAGGGATAATCCGATTGGTCAACATTGACCAATGCAGGATAAGTAAATTAAAAAGACGGATAAACTAAAAACATGACGAATGGGGACGAGGGCAGACACTGGAAAGAGAAACGTGACGTCATGGTTACGACTAGAGGCACTGGTGTGAATTATAAAAGCTGTATTTCCATCACAACACTATAAACACCATGGTCTTTAAGTGCAATGCTGTGAAACCCTGTGTTGGTTTGTCATAGCGGTCACCTGGCAACCAGCATCACAACACCGCAGGGCGGGCCGCTGGCGCACACACACACACGCACTCGCACAATGAGGATTTCCTGTCGAAGGTAATGTCCATGAAGACTCTCCATGGGTTCAAGATGACGGACGCGGCGGGGGAGGGGGGGGGGGGGCGGTCATTTGTCGGCTACAGCTGCTGCCATGGGAACGCGCATGGTCGCCGTCAGCTCCCCGATCTCCGTGTTCAGCCGCCGGATGACCCACTCCATCGCCTCACGACCCTGAAGGGCACACACACACACACACACACACACACACGGCTAGCTGTCACTATGTTCAGGTGTTAGATCAGAGTTCTGCCCCCAGTGGTTGTTTGGGAGTTGCGGCGATCTTCGCTGTCCAGACGCCACAGATTTACACAAGGAGGAAACATGTAAACTAGTAAACACACTCTCTAATCCACCATCTTCTATACTGTACGCATAACCCCCAGGACTTGGTTGCATTTTCTTGCGTTGATGAGAACTTGATCTGCATTCCACTTCCTGGTTTGTTGCCGTGAACACGCGTGGATTATGTGCCGGAAAGTTAGGAGTGTTTCTATGTACTTTTATGTATTTCTTTACATAAAAGAGGTAGACTTACTTTGCTGGCGTTGACCGAGATGGTGTTGGCCATAAGACCCTCTAGATAGCTGCTCAAACTCATTCCTTTTACAGTGATAATGGCTTCCTGGGTTAGCACTGTCCTGGAACACACACACACACACACACACACAGCAATGGCATAATTAAAGCGTGTGCTAAAACCTGGACTGTTCTAGAAAATAGATACTAAATGAATACTAAACAGCACTGACTAAAGATTAAATACTCCTAATCAGTTAAATCAGCCATTCAGCAGTGAGTCACAAGACCTGTATCAATTCTTTACACGTGACAAGATAACAACATAAGAAATAGATAAACCACTAGATTAAAAGTTATTTTGGGGGGGTGCTGAATCACTTACTTCTCAGCATCCTGCGGGTGGGGCTTGTAAGTTAACTTCTCGTCCACAGATACTATGTTGGTGAAGGAGATCTGAAGGGACACATTTCGACAACGAGTTTTACGCTGTGTTTACACCAAACGCAGAACGGATATTACCTGCAGTGTCAGTTTGTTGTTTACATAGGACACATTATGGGAGCAGAACACTAGTGGTAGATGCAACCTATTTTTACCATAAATAAAGATCCATCTTATCTCAGTGACACTGTGATAACATTCTGTTGAAATTAGACTTAAAATACAATTTCAGGGGAATGTTTAAACTGGTGAGAGCGATTTGATGAGACGTAATTGAGGGGATGTGATCTGCGGTGTCTACGGAGCACACTGACTCACGTTGGTAGACTTGAGCTCAAAGGTCTTCTCGCTGGGATCGACCACTGAATGTTCCTGGACGTAAGTGCATGTTCGTGTCACACCAAAGAGCTGAGGGAAGAGGAACAAGACACTTTTACAATACAATACAAATACAATGGTTGAACTGACCGCAGCCACATTACAATAACACAACCTGGTAAAGAAAGGCCACCTGCAGTGAGAAAGACGGCTCACACAGAATAAGAAAGAGTACATACAACAAAACATAAAGGCTGGCATACAATGCATTACGGATTGCGAAAACTACAGTAGCTGTAAACTTACTTAATTGATAATTAGATAAAAAATAAGCAGTGAAACAATGGCAAATCTTGTCAGTCACGAAATGACTTGCTGTGAGTCTTTGTTCACACATAAGGAACTTTTTGCCACAAACACGTAATCCTCGGATAATTAATCATAGATCTGGAAGTGCACAAGAAGCTATTAGGCGAAATAAAAATATTTGTGTTAGTTCTGATCAAATGTGTGAATGGACCAACAAAAAAAAGATTAAAAAAAATACTTTATAAATGTTATTTTTTTTATAATTTATTCCAAAATAGGAAGGGTAAAATCGTTTATTTGTTTAGGAGACAACTGTGCTTGACCATGGCTTGTTAAGGTTCAACAAACACACATTCCCACAACGCTGGCAAGGGGAACCTTCAGGCAGGGTCACGAGCTAAAGAGGCCAAACAGCATTCACACGACAACTCCGGGTCAACCCAAAGCCGCTGATCTGCGACAAGAAGGGAGGTTTCCAACGTACAGACTTGGCCATGGAGGGCAGCCCCCACTCCGTGCTGAGTAGCCTGCTGCTGTGTAACCGACCCGCGCCGTCCACGCTTCTATCCAGCACGTCCACTCCGTAAACACCGGGGTTCATCGGGTTGGGGTACTTCTGCATCGCCGCTTTGATCACAGTCTCCCACGGGTGGCTGGAACACAAGGGGGGGTTTGGTTGGTTCGCGTTTCAGGAAAACGGGGTATACTGAATGACATGAATGTCAAATAAAGCACTTGCACTCTCACGCGCGTGCACACACACACACACACACACTATGGTAGTACCCAACACAAACATACAATACTGGGAAGGGTAAATCTAGCAACTACTGTTTAAAAGCACAACTAAGGTATGTTAGCAAGGGAGAGTGTAATATAATATACGGATAGTTCCCGGTCTTTATTCTTTATTAACAAAACTCAAAAAGTGAGAAATACATATTTGCATGCCAATGACCGCACAGGAACATTTTTGTCGTTTAATCGCGGTTGTCTCGACTGGCTTCAACAGTTTAATGTGAACAGAACGAATCGCAACAGGGCCCAGGCTACAGACTATTGCACATCGGTGTTATCGATGCAAGAAGCTGTTGTATTAGCACACAAATTCCGGTACTATTTGACTCGTGATGGACTTACGAGACAGGACATTTCACGGTGTTCTTTCCAGACTAAACTGACCTTGACGGTAAGGTTACACAGAATGGCCAACATACAAAGCGCAATCGCACTGTTGTATTGGTATTCCTAATATTATCCAGTATATTGATGATCAACATCTTCGATATTACCATTGTCATAACAAGTATCTCAAACAACATTGCAACTCTTGGCAGGACCACATCAATGTCATTGTTCGTGTCATGATCGAGCTCAGTCAAGCCTCATCACAACACGCCCCTTAAAACATATTTAAGAACATGAAAATCCAGATGCTTCTGTCCGGATTACATAATGCATAAAACATAAAACACACAAGGCGCATATCGCCTACTGCAGTCCGCGGGCCGTTATGCAACACTGCTCAGTCAGTTAAATAACGTTACACGCGCATTCCTCCGATTAGTGACTAGAAAACGACAAGACTTTACAACGAAGTAAATGTACCGTAATTTCCCAAATAACCTGTAAGACTTTATTTGGGTTAGCAAAAGCGGTAGTGAGAATACTGTGAGGCCAATCGAGCTAATGTTAGCTTGCTCTAAAGCATTTTTTAAAACTAAAATACTCTCTCTCGCTCATTCTCTCTTTCTATCTATCTCAATATATATATATATATATATATATATATATATAAATAAATAAATAAATAAATAAATAAATAAATCACACAAACACAACTTGTATGTCTATTTGATTTTTCAGATTAGTAAATGTCATAATCTTTTAGCCGTTGCTAGATGTTGTGCCTAATATTGTGCCCCACGCCGAAAACACTCCCTCGTTACATCAAAAAGATTACACCTTGAATGCGGACCACTGAACCAGACAAACACAGCAATAGCATAGTATTCAGTGGCGATCTGACACTTGCCGAACGAGCCGTATGGTAGACAATGGACCGATTTCTTCATGGGGCCATTTCCGACACGACACCGTTACCAAAGTTCGGTTAACATGAACGTTACTTACACCCAAACCTACGGAACTCCACAAAAACAGGCGCGACACTTCTTACTTTACAATGGCGATATAAACACTCACTTGAATATGTGTTCTGACGCCCAGATCTTCATTTTCTAGACCTTTCTGTCAGAGCTCGGGAGCCGGCGACAACGTGACCACAGACTGGAAGAAGAAGAAGAAGAAGAAGAACCGATTGACGCACAGGTTGAAGGTTGAAGGCATGAACGTATGAAGGATATTGTACGCGAACATACATTGACAGCACTGCTCTCTAGTGGCAGGAATATGTAATTGAAACATCACAAATGATACATAATACTATATTTTACTTGTATGCATAGTCGTGAATTACTATTATACACACTGAACACGGCGAGGATGGGCTGTACCATCCACAACTACAACACACACTCACCAAAATGTCACAAAGGGCGTGATTTCTTTGGAGCTGTCACGGAAAAGAGGCGGGGCATAGAACTCCAGGCTGTCAATCACACTTCAACACCAATCCTATTGGCTGGGACAAGCCCCAGCCTAACGCAGGAAGGGGAGCAGCGGAACCATATGACGTCATCACGCACACTCCGACCTGTCCTTGAAGCCACAACACAGGCAAGATGGTTGCATACTGGAGACAGGCGGGCCTGAGGTAATATAAATGGCAGTTAAAACTTAACGGACGAGTTTTTCATCTCATATAGTAGTTACATGGTTTGGAATCATTCATTGGTTTAATATAATGTTTATTTAAGAAAATCTAGCGGAGTTTTTTTTCCATTTAACCCCCCCAGTAATTAGTACCGCTAGCATTATAGCAAAAGTTAGCCTCCCATTCCAATGCGTCTTCGGCTGGAATAGATTATAATGCTTGTAAAGAGTGCATTCTGTACGAAGTGTCAGCAGAGGCGTGTTTGATACGTGTGTTGATGCCTAGACCAAGCATGTGTTTAACGTGTGTGTGTGTGTGTGTGTTCGGTGCTCTTGTGTGTCCTCTCTGCCAACAGCTACATTCGCTTCTCCGCTATCTGCGCAAACGTGGTGCGCGCTGCGCTCAAGCCGCAGTTCAAAGTCGAGGCGTTGAAGGTTACAGAGTCCAACGTCAAAGTATTCAAACCCAAGGCAGCCGCATGTAAGTAGTGTACAAAAACTAAACTCGATCTTATGGCATTCATTATGTAGCCGTTTAGTTGTTGATGTGGGGCAGGATAGTTTAGTGGTCTGGGTGTTGGACTCCCAGCCAGTAGGGGGCAGGATAGTCTAGTGGTCTGGGTGTTGGACTCCCAGCTGGAAGGTTGTGGGTTCGAGTCCCGGACGTGGCCTACCTGTAAGCATCCTTGAGCAAGATGCCTAACCCCTACCTGCTCCATGTAAGTCGCTTTGGATAAAAGCGTCTGCTAAATGACGTAATTGTAATTGATGTCAGTATGAATTCATCGTCTTACAGTATTTCTTACTTGTGTTCTACCAGGACCTCGGGCCATGTTGTAGACTGTCCAGAACTGCAGGGCTTGTTGTGAATGGATGACATCCGAGTGAGCAGTGAAGACCTGCGGTTCCTAAATGGAACACAACTTGCCGTTTTCTTTCCCGATTTGATTTGTAATTAATAACGTGTATTAAATATGTGAAAATGGGACTTGGGTTGACGTTGCTTTCTTGCATTTTGTAAGATTAATACAATTACAGAGCAAGGCTTTTGAAGGTTTGTTGGTCTTTAAAGTTTTATTTTGATACAAATCATTTTCGAGGATACATGGGCAAAATGTACAGAAAACACAGTATTTATACGTTGCGTGACAAAGATGGTCAAAAAATCCTGAACTTGTGTTTAACCCTGGACTCGGTTTCCTTGGTCCACACGCTAGTGGGATGAAATAATCCAAATTACTTTAATCCCAAACGCAGGCATTGCATTTACATTGAGGTAAGAAATCCACAGAAGTTCAGTATCGCTTCAATGAGGTACTAAAACCCCAAATCCACAGGGTCGCTAGCTGACCATTTTAAAAGTTTTATTACTACTCTACCTTTTACATTAAGTAATCAAAAAAACAATTGACTAGAAATGCATGCGTTGTACAGTGGTGTATGTTTTATTGAAGAGCATTACAGGCACTTTGTTCGTTTAAGTCATGTGATGTGTAGCTCTCTTGGCCTTGTGGCACTCGGAATGCCCAATGTGTTTTCGAAGGCATGGATGTGCTTGTATTGAGGATGTTTTTAATGGAAAACGCCCTGATACTAAACTTGTACATAAATCCAGCATCGCTTCTAATATTGGAGGCAGATTGTGCATGCCTACCTCCATTCTCTATTAATGTCAATCAAGTCAACAGTCAATTGCAGATTCACTCCAGAAGAAAGGTAAACTGGAGCCCATGCTTGAATAAATTAAATCAACTATATGGATCCCCACAGGTAACGGTGCTTAAACGGAGTATGTCAAGAGGCAACCGTGCTGGCTCAAAGATGTCTTGAGATATTGCTTGAAAACACCAGCTTCAACCGCAGTACCTTACTTGACCCCCAGTCCTCTGATCACACACTGGACTGCTGTGGTGTTCACCCACACTAGTGTTTTCAGTTATTTTGGCCGTTCACTGGATGGAAGTTTGAAAATTTGCTGATGTCAGCACTGCATCCTAAAACATAAAAATATTGTAAATATTAATTGTTTTGAGGAGCGAATGATACACTTTCCAATAATGTTGTGCAAATCCATAGGTGAAGTAATTTAGGCTACTAATTGTAAGTCGCTTTGGATACAAGCGTCTGCTAAATGCTTAAATGTAAAATGTAAATGTGAAACAACAATTCTAAAGGTGTCCATTGTCCCATCCCGACGGGTGAAAAAGAACTTGGGCTGCGTTCAATGTCATGCAGGAGCTAGATATTTTCAGACTGTTCGGAATCCTCCTGGCTACCGCAGGGCGTTCAGTCAGTTGAGATGGGAAACAACGGACGCTGTCACCGACTTGGCGTGTAGTTTTATCATTAATCTAAACGCTGCATTGCTTCATCTTAAAGCACTGTGATGAAGGAGCTATTACTGACCATGAACATCTTTTTTTTTTCTGCCATAGTCGTACACAAACATAAACCTGAGAACCTCCAGCACACTGATATTATACATGACATTAGAGAACTATATTTTGGAGAAGTCAGAGCTCCGAGAAAGTCCCGAGTTTCTGACAAGGAATTATGCGTTGGAGGTCCACCGAAGAGGACTTCTCCATCTCGGAAATTCAGAGGAAAAAACAGGTTCCTGCGTTGCCGTTTATGCAGCATAACTAGCCAAAATAACTCAAAAGACCTGTGAGTGTAAGTCGCACCCCATTGACAGGCCTGGTCCTAGCTGTCCTTCTTCTCCCGGGTCATCTTGATCATGGTCTCTGGGGAGCGGTAGAGGAAGATCAGCTTCTCACACAGCGTCTCCTCCAGCTCCATCTCGCCCGTCTCCCGCACCACGAATATGTCCGTGCACAGCTTCAGCACGCGGTCGACGCACGGCAGCTCCTCGAACATGATGGACCGGGAGATCCCGTTGAACGACTCTCGGATGAACTTCCCCACAACCAGCACCACCGACATGTACAGGCCCACGATGCTGCAGGACAGCGGGTGACAAGACCAGGGTTAAGATATGTGCTGGTTGGTCAGGGCCTCATTAGGACCATTGGGTCACGGATGTATTTATTGTGGTCTGGGTGTTGGACTCCCAGCCAGTAGGGGGCAGGATAGTCTAGTGGTCTGGGTGTTGGACTCCCAGCCAG
>JAOEHI010001669.1:0-12388 GCA_025447815.1 Percopsis transmontana
TTTACTGGAAAGCGCCTTGTGCACCTTTTGGCTGTTGTAAGGCGCTCTATAAATAAAATTTGATTGATTGATTGATTCCATTAAAACAAATCTTATCCGGGCATATCTGATGAGCCAAAGTGTGCGTTTGAAAATGATCCTGGGGTACCAAATAATTAGTGTTCAAGCTAATTGTCCGACTGTAGCGGCCTTGCTGAAAAACATTTTGCATCAAATACATAATACTTATATTGCGATGGTGTCTATATTTTTTGAATAACTTTACAATTTCAGGATGATCACCTGCTGACGTCATCACATCATCTAAAACCACGAGGTGTGTCATGCCGGAAGGAAATAACTGTTCATCTGAAAACGAGTCAGGGATTCCTTTTAAAAATTTGATGTTTATTTTCTTTTTCAAGTCATCATATAACGGTTGGTATTCAGTAAAAATCCATACAACATTGTCAGGTAATTGCACATTGTTTGTGACACGCCAACAAACAAAATTATGAGGGTCCTATCAAAAGCAAATTATAAACAAAGTGGTGGATTAGAGACAGATTGCATCTTTAAAACCTAATAGCACATTACAAAAACATTATTACATGAACATTGGCATTAAATATCTACTGAATGTCTTAGGTTTTGTTATATTAGGAATTCAAGGTTACTTCATTAGTACCCATGGGTAGAGGAAGGCATAGCGAAGGAAAAAGAGAAAAAAACTAGAAAAATATGGAGAAAGACTAAAGCGAAAGATAGGTGTGTGCATACATACAGTACTAGTGCCAATGAGGTATTTATTACTTATCTAACCAAAAACAGTCAGCCACCTCAGCAATTTCATTTATCACTGCCAATCATTTGCATTCCATAACATCGGTATCTCACTAAAATGGGTGACACTTGCCAGGCATCAATTAAAGAAAAAAAAGAAATGTAGCCATTCAGAGAATGCAGAAGGGACATCACCACCCTGCTATTTCTATTTACTTTCCCATCTCCGCCTCCTAGATGTGTTCTGGAACAGTCTTGAGTGCCTCCTCTGTGTCTCTGTTGACATCCACATTCTGAAAGATATCAAAACACAATAGGTACAGTATTATGACTATATGTTATACCAATATATTACAAATCGGAGTCAAGTCTCGAAACCTCACTAGTTTGAGTCTCTATGACCCTCTGGGTGGACACAGGCTTCCTTTTCTTCTTGTTTTACATATGATGATAGGTCAGATGTTCATCTTGGTGCCTGTAATCAGGCTTGTGTGATTAAACTGTGGTGCATTCAGGCAATAATAGTTATGATGGCATATTTTAATTAACATACGTTTCAGAACCTTTTAAATAGGAGAGAACCAGGCCCAAGAGAACCAATATTAACACCTTGCATTAAATGTGATCAGCTAACAATCTGATTTGGTTGTATTTACACCTGGGGGGTGTTTTAGGAACCTGGTTTGAAATAAGCGTCGCTTTACAAAATTGCATGTAACAGGAATCTTAATGGAATATTAAAACAGTAGGAGGATCCTTGCATTCGACGGGTGAGTCTCGTCGGCGCCACCGGAACGAGGGAAGTTCTGTTTTAATAGACTGTAGCTTTTATATGTATTGTTTGTCTACCAGGAGTTAAATTGTATTTAATGGGGGGGATTAGACTCTAAACGGGGCGGTTACCAGGGTATTTCATTTAAGGCTGCATAGGCTTCTTCTATGAAGTTGTGGGATTATAGTTAACAGCGTGTGCCTATACAGGGTGATGTGCAGTGACATAAAGAGTGTTTGTAGTGCCATCGAGGAGTGTGATTGTAGGACTGATGTGTTCCCTTCTTAGTGTGTTTTTCTACCTGGTGTGCATGTCCTATTAGTCTGTGTGCCATTGTTTAGTTTCCCTGGTATCCCCTAGGAGGGACCTTTTTATATTTGTCTTGCAAATCTTTTTTTGTAATAAAGATCATTGTAAAGCATAATTGCCGCTCTTAGCCTGGTATGTGCACAGCAGCCTAGCAGCGACCGGGCCGGACATAAAGGTGGTGGCAGCTACACTATCATCTGTTCCTGTGGCCTTACCACCACTTATGGTTGGTTAGGAGCTTTTGATACAGTTTTTTGGTCAAGTTGAGTCTAAAATCTATATTTATCTGAGGGGCGGAGTAATTTAAATTCCAACCATATCTGGCAGTTTACGATTGCATTGTAGATAAAATTGGTAATTTAAAAATATTCAAATTTGATGCTGTATTGTCTTTGTGGTGTCACGCATTAGCTGCGCACCTGCGGGGCATTAGCGCCGCACAGGTGCATTCGATTTTAATCAGTATTAGATCTATTTAAGTTCCCTTACAGCCTTAGGTGCTGTCGGTCATTGTTTGGTGTGTCCTTATGTGTGATCCCAGGTAACCTCGCGTGGACTTTATGTTTGTTTCTGCCTGCACAAGTGGTTTTTGTTTCTATCAAATACGAGCATAGCTCGTTTCATCCATTTTCGCTGCACCTGCGTCTCTGTTCCGGCTCGCGTCTACACTCGCCACCCACGCCCGTTACATGTGGAGAGTGAGTTCTTGATTACTTGTAAAACTACTGTAAAATTACTACTGCCAAATTCACTTATCAAACATTTCCAAAGTCATATGCAACTCTGCTTGGATTGTTTTACGTTTAATATTCCAGGCTACACTTTGTAGTAACAAGTAATAATGTCCCTTATCTTGTTTAATATTTATGCATAGGAAATTGGATAGGTATGACCCTACAAAAAGATCTTACATCTACATCTGAATCACATTAAAAAATCTACACAAATATTCCTGCAAGTGTTGGCTAAAATGCATTCTTTCTACAAACATACTCATAGAATTAGTAAAGCCATTGCCTATAGTAGTAAAGGGTTCATACACATTTTGACTAATGAATTTTCATGACTTTTCATGACATGTCTGTGTAACGTATACATGAAAAGGGGAGGCTACAATGTGGCATTGAGAATTCAAAAGCAGTATACCCTGAATAACATGAATGAATGACAGACAATATAGTTTGATTAAAATAATAAACATTTACAGGGCTTAACAAGCATTATATGCATTATAAAGTAAATTTGTAATTCACTTGTCTGAGTAAACTTGTCCAAAACCCCCTTGACATTTTAGTAATAGTGTATCATGCCTAAAGGCCTTGGAATGTGCAGTTCCTGAAGAAACTGCGTTGGCTAGCTTATCCTTAAATAAAAGTTTACTAGTACTATGAACATTTAAATATGTTTTCAAATTTGAAGTAGTTAAAGATGAAAAAGTGTGAAAAGATATTACGAAGTACTACGTACTTTAAAGTATTAAAAGTAGGATACTTCCGGTTGCCGCTCCCACTTATTTTTTAATGGGAGCATTATAAAATATAATTTGAATCATTCTATCCCTATCAATCAAACAGTAAATGTCTAAAGCTCAGCATCCGCTGGAAAATGTCTTTAAAATCCATCAGAAATGTAAGAAAGGACGACGCTATAAAGAACAGCACACATGCTATTGGTGCCGACATGGACACCCTAGCTACCATGCTGGAGGGACATAGAGTGGCCCTATCAACCGAATTCAAATTTGCATTCAAAAACTTTGAGACGAAGCTGGACACAATACACTCTAAAGATGAAGACCAAGAGCAACAAATTCTATCCCTTGAATCCAACGGCAATGCAGTCAGCGAACACATCAAGACCTTGCAGGTGACCTGCTCAGCTCTGGCCAATGACAATGCAAAACTGAGGGCTATGGACCTTGAGGGACAAAGCTGAAGGAATTAGACCATACCCATTGTGCCCTCTCTTCCAAGCCAAAACGAGGGGAGAAACCCAGATCAAGGCAGCAAAGGAACTGCTCTGCTCTACTTCCAAGCAATGTACAGGTTCCAGGCCCCAACCAGAGCACTTCAATCCGCAACCTCGGTTGATCGGCTGGCACCTCTGTCACTACGTGGGCACAAGATTCGCTCCACCCAATCTTAACTGTTTTCTGTCATGGCACTGCAATGGTGGTATGAGTTTTGCTGCAGCAGTCAGGACAGTACAATCCCTACACATCTTTCGCAAGAGACTTAAGACCCATCTCTTCAAAACCCACCATGGTATCTTGGCCACAGACCTTTCTACTTCATAACACTCCCACTAACTGAAGTTCTCTATGACGATCCTTTATCCTTTCTCTGTCCTGCTCTGTTAGATCAGGCTGTTAGCAATTACTTTGAAGATTGACTGATATGTTAATAGGTAATGTATGTAAAATGTTGCTGTCATTATTCTAACAGAATGTTGTTTGCTAATGATAACTGGTGTATTACCTATTCAGCTTTTAGCGTCTGCTAAATTGTGTAAATGTAAACTCACAATTGGCTTGTCCCTGTGTGTATTGACAGCGTCAATATTGAGAAAGACAGATTCCACTTTACAACCTGCAGGAAAAGCAGAAAGGACAGAAAAAGCACAAGAGACATGAGCTGCACTAAGCCATTGTTTTTATTGACAAATAAATAAGGGGATACAAAAGTGAGGGATGAGTATATAAAAAGACCGACCGTAGGCAACTGGGGTGAGCTTCAGCACCATGTGGAGTGGACACTTAAGATAGGGCAATTCATCTGGGATAAGAAAAGAAAACAATTATTTTATACATTTGAGGTAAGAATTAAGAAATGCAGTGCTTAGGATACTGTATATCTCTAGCCTGGGAACCAGACGAATCTGAGAGCTCATGTTTCATTTGCTCTGGCAGATACATCTGGCTACCCTTCCATTCAGACAGATTTCCACCCGGCCTGGAATTGGACGGTCCAATCACAAGAGGTTACCTCAAAAGGACAAAGGTCAGGGTAAGGTTAAAAATTGACCTATTGACATACTTTACTGCTCATACCTTGTGAACCGTGTCATGGATTTTCTGACATCCTCTGGTTGTACTCTCCCATCATTTTGTCATTTTTAATTTTATGAAAAATATTCTTTTGATTATTGCAAGAGATAGCGAGGGAAAAATGTATTGGTCATAATTTATACGCAGTCTGTGATGATATGTTATGTTAATATCTTATGCACATGCAGTCTGTCTATTGGAACCCAAATGCGTTGTGCGTTTGAGTCCAGTCCTCGATAGCCGTATGAGTCATACACTAATGCTAGCTACAAGCTACATGTTATGAGGATAGCAATGATAATAATAAGGGGGGAACCTGTTAATGGTAGGAACATGCTCTGCCCAAGGGGCACCTCCTAATACCACAGTGTAGTGGTTATGGTTGCAGCCTGTTATATTCAAATGTATTTGATTCTGAAAGTGTGTGGTCCTCTCACCAGCACTCTTGTCCAGGAAGTACGCTAGCAGACATCTCATGACGGCTTGGTGACAAATGACCAGAACATTCTCCTGTCTCTCAAGCTCCATGATGACTGGCTCCAGACGCTGAACAAGGTCCTCATAGGACTAAGAACACAGGAGTCCACACACAAATACAAATAGATACACTGATATTATATTGTGTGTGTGTAAACGTGTGCACACATTTGCCTACATCCACACACACAGTATATTTATTGTTATGTATATCAAGTCTTCTTTTTTTTTCTCTTCGAAAAGGATCAGACTGAGCCAAACCGAACCTCCCCACTCAGATGCAGACCAGGGAATGAGCAGTGAATAAGAGAAAAAAATTGCATATATAAAAATTGTATTTACATTTTTCATTTACAGCATTTAGCAGACGCTTTTATCCAAAGCGACTTACAATTAGTACATTTGTCAACAATTACATGGTGCTATTACATGGAGCAGATAGGGGTTAGGCATCTTGCTCAAGGATGCTTACAGGTAGGCCAACTCTGGGGCTCGAACCCACGACCTTTTGGCGTCCAACACCCAGACCACTAGACTATCCTGCCCCTATGTATTTGTATACATAGGGGCAGTATTTATTTTTATATAAAAAATTTTTTGCGGTGGCCTGGAGTTTGTCATTATCCAGAAGACCCATAGATACACACTATACCCTTAGAGTGTATAGTGTGCATATTAATATTTATTAAAGCATGCTGGTGCTAACCTGGTTTACTTAATGTTGCTGTTCTGTCTAGCATGTAACTTTCGTTGTGTTTAGAAATATAGTAACAAAATTGCCAAATAGTACTTTACCTTCATGCAGTTAACATATTATATTACTTTGTTGGATACATCGTTCAGCTCTCATTCTGCTGTTGCTGAGACAGAAAATTGCTTCAAGTGACATTGATTTGGACTGGTCACTGGTAATTATTAAACTGTATGGGAACTGGTGCAAACTGAAACCCGGTCAAAGCTATGTGAAGGATTGTTTCCTTCCCACCACAGGAGCAGCTACACTTAAAAATGTTGTGTTACCTCTTCGAACTTGCATTTTCTGGTTAACAGACTTTCCGTTTTTCCCTAATTTTCTTCTCATTCTCATTGTCTGTCAAGTAACCTTGTCTATGTACCATGTCTATTTAGACTGTTTTGTTTTGTATCTAAAACTGTAAAGCGTCTTTGAGTTTATTCAAAGCCACTTACAATTGGTACATTTGTCAACAGTCGAACTAGTTAACCACCAGTTTTTGCAAGCAAATAACATTCTACCGGAATAAGCGTGTAACAAGCGTGGGTGGCAAGTGTAGGCGCGAGCCGGAACAGAGACGCAGGAGCAGCGAAAAAGGATGAAACGAGCTATGCTCGTATTTAATAGAAACCAAAACCACTGTACAGGCAGAAACAAACAAAGTCCACGCGAGGTTACCTGGGGTCACACATAAGGACACACCAAACAATGACCGACAGCACCTAAGGGTGTCGGGGAACTTAAATAGACATACTAATGATTAAAATCGAATGCACCTGTGCGGCGCTAATGCCCAGCAGATGCCCAGCAGGTGCGATCGTTACAGTACCCCCACGCGAGGAGGCGCGCCTCCTCGCGTCAGCCTTGGCGGGGATCCTACCGCAGACAGCATGAACCTCCGGTGGGCGAACCAAGTATGAGCGGCAGTGGCTGGGATCCTCCAGTTGCCGTACCAGGGATGAGCGGCAGCGGCTGGGATCCTCCGGTGGCCGTACTAGGGATGAGCGGCAGCGGCTGGGATCCTCCGGTGGCCGTACCAGGGATGAGCAGCAACGGCTGGGATCCTCCGGTGGCCGTACCAGGGATGAGCAGCAGCGGCTGGGATCCTCCGGTGGCCGGACCAGGGATGAGCAGCAGCGGTTACCGGGCCTGGCTCCATCTCCAATGGCAAGGACTCCCAGACGCCAGGCAAGACAGGCTGGACCCCTCATATGACTGGTGCTGCTGGTGGAGTTCTTCAGGCGGCGACGTGGACCCTGAAAAGGCTGCGGCGGTGAGAGCTCTCAGGCGACTGAGGTGGCTGGCGGGGATCTTCGGGAGGCTGGAGGAAGCCCGGCGACGCAGATAGGATACATACTCTGGCACGCTGAGCTGCTGAGACCCCGGGGCGTGGGGCTGCGGGGCGTCTGGGCCGCTGGTAGGCGAGGCGTTCCTGTCCGGCACTTTACCATGTGAGGCAGGCAGTTCAGCGGCTACTACTCTCTTTAACAGGTCAGTCATTCTGTAACAATGTGTATTTTTGAGAAGGCGAGAGTATGTGTGAGCTGGAGAAAACACACAGGCGTGGAAGCAGTAAATGCACAAAGTGTATTTTAATGGAAAAGTAAACACAGCGTACTTGTAAACCAAACCATAACAGGCGAGATCTGCCGCTGGTCCAACTTAAATAGAACAGAAATTAAAAGTCAATTGCCCACAGCTGTGGGCTCTGCTGCGCTCCGCAGCAGTGGAGGGAGGTGGACAGCGTGCGCAGACATGCGCCCGTATTCGGTCGTTACAGTAAAATTTGAAAATAACTCATGCTTTTAATCAATATCCTTAGTGTGCATGAATAAATCACCATGACAGAGACATTCAATGGGTTGAACCAATCATAACGAACCATTGATGTCACATGACAATAGCAGAACAACTCCTTACATTCTGAACATTCGTTGTTCAATTTGTGTTTTAACTACTCTGTTCTAACTACACTGTTAGATTTGTTATGTTATTTTCTCCTTTATGTAGGCTATAGATGGCCATTCATCGGACTGGCTCATTGATATGCCTGTGGTATTCTTTGCTCTCAAGGCGTTTTGGAGGTGAATAATTATTAGTGAAGATTTGTGTCTTTTGTACGTTTATATTTTATATCCTGCATATTTCCTAAATGTTTCAAAAATTCCGAGAGAGTTTGATGCTGTTAGTCTGTCTTATCCATTGTGCAAGAGGCTCTATATAAAAGAGAAAAATTGTGAGATTGGGCAACTATGACTCGATCCACGCTCTAATATGTCAGAACGGTATCAATTCTGAGATATGGACAACACAACATTACTCGAAAGTGTATCATTCGCTCCTCAAAACAGTTAATATTTACAATAATCTAAAGTTATCATTCACTCTTCAAACAGTCAATAATTGCTACCTGCAAAGTGCTTAATATTCTTAGAGCTTAGAGCTTAAACAATAAATATAGTAACTTTTGATCAACTCATATCCATCTCAGGCTTAAATTACCAACTACTGATCATTTTGTACTGTATAAGCTGAGGGAGGATCTTTTCCAGTCTTGTAGCCAGTATGACCGTATACATTCAGCACCAAGACTAGCCTATATGATCCACATTCTGATCTGTCTTTTCCCTCCTTGGGGATAACCAAAATGACACTCTCGCTCCATGACGGAGGCATTTTAGCATTTGTCAAGGTTGTTATTACAAGCCTGAAGACTTTCAGGCCATTGCGTTGCCGCATTTTGTGCCGCGACTCAAACTGGACATTCTAGATTCTCTACATTTGTATTATTGCTATTTTTGATTTACCGATGGATTATTTTAGTGTCCCTGCTCATGCTCATTGCAGTTTTACCACTATTAGCGAGATTTTGTTCAAATGAAAGGCTGCAACCATTGAGCCATAACAAAACTCTGAGATATAATGTAGAATGTCAAGCTGGAAAAAATTTGATGCACTTGAGGTGGTTCTCTGAATAAATTTTACAAAACTTGAGACCCATTAATAAACTATGTAAATAATTTATTACGCTTGGAACTGTAAATTAATACAGATAGAGGTGATCTGTCTTGCAAAAGAATACGGTGCTTTATTTTTATTGTATTTTTTATTTATTTGTATTATGTTGAAATTTGTATATTCTTTTGTGTGCATTTTGCATGTATGTGTTTCCTTGGGACTTATGTTAGTGTTCTGTAAAAAAAAAATCCCTCAGAATTCAACAACAGTAATTAATACACTTTCAGTTTTGGGTGAAGAATTGTTTTAAGCTTGGACTGTGGAGAGACAGGCTTGTTGGACACTCCCGTTTACATGTCTGATTGATCAAATGTGCTTTCCTCACCTCGCCTTTGGGATAGCGGTATCTGTATTTATCTTGATCCCTCATTGCAAACTCCTCTGGGTAATTTTGTTGAATCTCTTCATACGTCATCTCTTCACAAACCCCCTAGGAAAGCAAGTAAAAAAATAAACAGAGTAAAAAGCTTATTAAAATTTCTTTCTTCTTCTCACAGCTGCTTACAAAAAGCAAGCTCAAGGATAGCCTTGAGCTAGTATTTAAAATATGCATCTAAATGGAAAAATCTAGCATTCTGCATCAGTTCTGGCAGGCCACGTAGTTAAACTCAGCTATCAGATGACTCCAGCTGACAGACCAAATCCAAACCCTGCCCATCAGCTGATTTCTACGCACTCAATTGGCAACTCTCAAACAGGGCGACTTACTTATGCTGCTTCAATCTACCCGCTTAGCTGCTACTGCACGCTGCTTGCAAACTTATGCTGATGTCATCGACAGTACTTTCGTATTGGCCAGTACTACTCACTCTGTTTATGACCATGTCTCTTGCTGCTAACGACGACGATCCATGGCAAATCGAAACCATCGATGAGAAAAAGGATTTTACTCTAACTGCAAACTGCCGAAAGTATCTAATCTTTTAGATGATTTCCTCCTAGTCGATTACCCAAACGCAAAAACAGACGATGCATTTCGGCGCTAAAGCGCACTTTTGCCGATTTGAGTGTTCCTCGCTCTGACGGGAAAAAAATAATAAAAAAATAAAAATCTGTCTCTAATGCAAGCCTCGTTGCCTTTTAAATTTTATACGTATTGGAGAAGTTATGAAAACGGTCCGTTGTCAGTATCATTTTCCAAAAGAGGTGCCTTCCATTGTTTTTTTTTGGGGGGGGGTTTAACGGTCAGTGGTTTGCTAGCATATGGCGAAACGAGCTGCTATCCTTGCCTGGTGTAACTGATGCGTTGTCGGGGGGGTGAGTGTAGGCGCGAGCCAGAGAGAACACCCAGACAGCCCAAAGAACAGTGTACGCGTGAAGCGTAATTTAATGCCCAAAAGAAACAGCTTTTGGGCATTAAATAAAAGCAAATACAGCTACTGCACAGAACAGTAAAAAAAATGCACCTAGTGCTGTTGGTGAAAATTAAATAGTCCACTAATCAAAACTTAGGAGCCCACACAGGTGCGCAGTGGGGGAAGGGAGGCACGAAGCGCGCACAGGCACGGAGCGCACTGTGCGCTGATCGTGACAGTACCCCCCCCCTCTAAGGTGCGCCTCATGGCGTCACCTTAAGTGGTGATGAGGCCCTCTGGCAGATGACAACGGCCCTCCAAAGGCCGTTGTAAATAAATACATAGCCTAACAAAATACGATTTGAGCTAGGCCTCTTTAGTTAGACTATCCTATGAGATGATTTCCATTTCAAGTGGCGAGATTTTTGAGAGCCAAGAACAATGATAATGATAATCCCAACCCCCCTTCTAACGACCTGACCAATTCAAAAGTTCCCTTCAACATAATTCTATGTGCCGAGATTCTGGGTTGTCACGGTGCGTGGCTGAAGAGTGCAAATGCAGCATGAACTCTCACGAGTAGACAGCGTGCAGGTGCGAGTGTACCAGCTCGAATCGCTTTAATATTCCAAAGGCAGTAGTAAATACACCATACTACAGCGTGGCAGTAGTGAGTCCACCAAACTACAGCATAGCAGCGTGAGTGTACAAACAATTACCGACAACTCATCACCCACTCTCCGGCTTTATGGGCTGGGAGAGCGTGGTGATGAGGAGATGTGGGACAGGTGTGCTCAATTGGGGTGTGCTGGATGAATGACCAGCCGCCGGCCGGTGGTTCAGCAAGCTAGAGTGAATAGGCGAGGGCGCCCCCGTTGTTACATGGGTTTCCATTTCAAGTGGACAGATGTTTGACTGACAGTCAGAAGGAGTTTCAGGCAAAAGTTGCTTATGTTTTAGCCTAATGCATGAATATTAAATTACAGCAGACAAATCAATATTCACTGCAGAAATATTTATTTGGAAGACAATATCATACATTTAAATTTATTTCAGAACGACAGGGTTGACAGTGCCTAGAATGTTCTTTTATAAAGCATTCGCACAATGTTACATCATAACAAGGAAGAACATTCTCAATGCAACATTCTGAAAATTATTTGAGGATGTTATTGAGGCCTGAGATGACCGAAAGATTGCTCAACCCAACATCACAATATTGTCCACTGACCAGCTAGATAGGAAAGTGCGTTCAACATGTATTTTTTTGGACATCAATGGCTACATGTCTGATGGATGTCATATGTTTTTTATTAGTCTCATAAGATGTTACTAATACCACGAAAACCTATATGAGGGAGCCCCTGCAACATTTGCTGGGAGAAAAGAGAATAGCAGCCTGGATTTCAAAACACAGCATGGCTGAAGCAAGGCTGCCACGTTTTATAACGGCCATCAATGGTCTTTTTGGGCAACATAGGCATTTTTGGCTGCAGTACCAGTGTTGGCCACCACACCAGTCAGGGAACTTTTCTCTCCTGGGGGCTTGGTGCCACCTTCAGGAGTACAGAAGCGAACAGTAATTTGCCCAGATGTGTTTCAGTCATGAGAGGCGTGACAAGCCTTGACGAGTTAATTTTAACTTGTCAAGGTTACTGTGTTGTGATACCGTATTGTGAAGGATAGTCTAGTGGTCTATATCTTGTCTAATCAGATATTTATGCATATGAAATTGGATGCATAGGAATGACTGTTCAAAAATCTACACTGTAATATTACTGCAAGTGTTGGCTAAAATGTAGTCTTTTGACATACAGTACCAGTCAAAAGTTTGACTGTTACAGTACCAGTCAAACTTTTGACTGGTAATGTACACTCACCTAAAGGATTATTAGGAATACCTGTTCAATTTCTCATTAATGCAATTATCTAATCAACCATTAACATGGCAGTTGCTTCAATGCATTTAGGGGTGT
>JAOEHI010001671.1:0-12387 GCA_025447815.1 Percopsis transmontana
TTATCCTCCGCCGAACCCCTAAGACTGACTCACCGAACCCCTGGGGTTCAATCGAACCCAGGTTAAGAACCACTGGTCTAGGTGTTGAACTCCCAGCCGGAGGGTAGTGGGTTCAAGCCCCAGAGTTGGTCTACCTGTAAGTATCCTTAAGCAAGATGCCTAACCCCTATCTGCTCCATGTAATAGCATCATGTAATTGTAAATCGCTATGTATAAAAGCGTCTGCTGAATTAACCAATTGTAACCGCCTTTCCAACCGTTCGTCCACTCTCTCTGTCCTCACCTCTCGAAGCCTGTCTAGGGTCTTCTTATCGATGGTGGCCTGTTTGACCAGCTCCTTGTTCTCGCGCTCCAGGTCTTTGACCCGGGTACAGGAGTCCCTGAAGAAGATCATCTCCTTGCCCATGGTGCGGTTCTCCTTCTCCAGGCTGCTGATGCGTTGGTTGCTGTCGTCCAGTTTAAGGTCCCGGATCTCCGCTTGTTGCCTCAGACGCTTGTTCTCCTTCTCCAGGAGCTTCTTGTCTTTCTCCAGCTGGGAGCTTTCCATCTCCAGGGTCTTGTTCTGGAGGAAAGCAGAGAGGGGTGGGGTTAGATAGGGCACCGAGATGAAGAACTTTAGTTTGGATTACATTCTTTTATATGCACAGTAAATGTGGTTTAAGGCTAATGTGCACAGATTAACTCATGTAGAAGGCTGAATATTTCATATATCAATATTATTTTCATAAATAATCTGGGTTAATCCAAGTCTGTGGGAAAACATGTACTTGGCATATGAACTCTACATACCCTGGGATGATGTTTTAAAGCACTGCTACTGTATAAAACCTCACTCACAGAGTCCAACAAACAAATTTAGGTCGACAACATTACCACTGAATAATATGCTACAACTACAATTATTTTAAGGAATCACAAGTATTCAAATAAAAAAAAATGCTTTTCTTGGTTTGCCATCGTATGCAGCATCTTACCAGAGCTCTAGGCAGAGCTCTTAACATTCTATTATGTTTTAGAGAGATTTTATTGTGGCCACAGAACTCTGTTTTTAGTGTTGGACTATAATTATGACAGGCGTGTGGGTGGAGTCAGTGCTCCAATCAGCACTGTGTTTGTGTGTGCGCGTGGGGATCTGATTATTATTGTTTAGATTCTTATTGCAAGCATTCTGTCTCACTTGGTGTAGCCTTAAGTGGCTTCCGACGTTGTTTGAAAACTCAATGGGCTGTTATGGGGGAATGACTGTGGGGGAACCACCACCACGGTACCTCTTGCTCCAGCTGTTCCAGACGTTTACTGGAGATCTTGAGCTCCTCCAGGTTGTGTTGGAGGCTCTGGTTCTCTGTCTCCACCTCCTGAACCTCCACCTCTAGCTGCTGGATCTTCTTGCTGCTGTTCTCCAGAGCCTTCTGCAGACGCTGGTTCTCGGTGTCCAGGCCCTGGTAGCTCACCTGCGAGAGCGGTAGCCACAATAGGACTTTAATAACAAGACACTCCCCTGCTGCGCCCCAGGAACCGGGAACCCACTTATTAAATGTTCACACACACAGTATGGAATGTGTGTTTTATAGTACTCATTATTCCTCTTAATTACACCTGCAAGCTCGTCTCTCATAACCCAATACCCGTGTAATAAGGTATGCAGTGGGCGTGGTGTGTGCGCTGACATTGGTGTTATTCTGGAGATCCATACCAGTACCGATACTAGAGCTTAGACAGTACATTTCTAATGAAAAGCCTTTGTATCTCAAGGCTGTAATTACAGAGGTTTTGCAGAAGATTTGATTGTATATGTTGCTTATCTCGATATAAGTCTATACTGTAGCTTCTTTAGTCATGAGGGGACAACATTTTTTGTCACTATCCATTCACTGCTATTGTTTCCCCCAACATTAGGGTCGTTTCATACTGGTGGATGCAAACGCTGTACTTTTACATTCAGAAATGAATGCAATGAAATCACAACATTCTAATAACTAAATGTTCTCTAAAACGTCCGTGTCCCTTTAAATCCTCCTCGCCAGCGGCAGTACGACCTCACATGACCTCAAATCTGACCTCTAATCTCTCCGTCTTCTTGGAGGAGGCTTTAAGCAGCTCCAAGCTGCGTTTCAACTGGCTCCTCTCGCTCTCCAGCTCCCTGTTCTCGGCCTCCAGCTGAGCGGCCTTGGCGCCGGCCGACCGGAAGCTTTCGGTGGAGCGCCGCAACTCCAGGTTCTCCTGCTCCAGCTGGGAGTTCTCCTTCTCGCGCGCCTCCAGCTGGAAGGCCATGTTCTTCAAGGTGTCCAGCCTCTTCTTCAGACGACGGCCCTCCGCCTCCAGCTCAGCGTTCTCCTTCTCCAGGGAAGTCACCTACATGAATCACAGCCCAGCCTTTAAGAAGGTGTGGATTCTTCACCCATTTTTCATTGATAAAGCATATTAAAGCTGCAGAGGATGATAATAAAATATATTTTAATCCCCACTGTCTACAGGCAGGAAGACAGACAGGCCGACAGCTGAAGTCAATAAACAGGGACTAAACAGAAAAAGAAACGGCAAACCTTTTCACAGGTGATGCCTAAACTGGCAACTTTCTTTTGCAGGCTCTCCTTCTCTCTCTCCAACTTCTGCACCTGAACCTCCAACTCCTCCGCCCGTTCACCCTTCTCCTTTGACACCTCGAGCTCCTTACCTGCAAACACAAACCCCATCATGTGCCGTGTATTAGCATATACATACACTTCCTGTATAGCTTCAAAAACACAAAAGGCTATGTTGGACCTGTTACTCAACAAATCTAGTAATTAGTTACATTAGTTGATTAGTAACTAATTTAATTACCAAATGTAAAAATTTTATTCCTTATACTACTCGATACTAAAATAATCAGTATTGTGTGACCGCTCAACACTATTATATTTGTTCAAAAGCAAAAAGGGAAATGGATAAATAGTGGCAGAGAAGTGACAGAACAGGCGACTCACGAAGCTGCTTCCTTTCGAACTCCATCTTGTTGAGCTTGGCGCTGGTCTCGCAGATGGATTCATGTAGAACTCTGTTCTCCTTCTCCACATCTTTGACCCGGGCCTCGGCGCCCACCTGGCACCGTTGGCGCAGAGACGTCACCGTCTGACTAAGATGCTTGTTTTCCTGTTCCAGACCCTTCAGCTGGGGAGGAGACCATGAGAAGATCACAAACCAAACTGTCACAACTGGGTCTGTTGGTAGAACATGTTCCCCCAGACACTCGCAGGTCATTGGAAATAGGGCCACCAAAAAAATAAAATAAAAGTACTGGTTGTCTGTTTGCAGAAAATAACTCAGTAAATGTATGCTGAACATTTTGTTTTTGTTATTAATGTGAGATCAGCAAGATTAGAAGTAAAATTCTTCACCATGCCTCTGGAAAATTACTGTGAATTATGCTTGTATTCCCTGCTGCATTTTGCGACATAAAAATGCCTGATATTCAGTGCCCATGCAACAGTTCATTTTTCAACAGAAATTGTTCTATCCACCACTTTCTTTGGGTATACTACTGTAACTTCTTCTAGTTTAATGCAATTAACTTTATTTATCTTTAATGTGAATCCTGTTGAAAGGATTGGGTCACTTTTGAAATACCTGTCTATCTGAGTTCTCTCTGAGTGTTTCCAGAGTTTTCTCCAGCAAGGCTTTCTCCTTCAACAGGTCCGTGCTGAGCGCCTCAGCGCTACGAAGAGCTTCCCTGTCAGACACCAGCTCTCTCTCCAACTGTTCCACCTTGACACAATCACACAAAGACCAGTGTAACAGTTAGTATCAATTCATTCATTGGAAATGGTATCTGAAACATGCACCCGTTTTCCATGTTAACATACTTTAGAAAATCCAGTTTAGACTGAATTTTCAATTGGGTAGTTTTTAGTGGGTGTAAAGACCTGTATTTTGTTACTAGTGTGTTTTGCTATTGTGATCTTTTATGATTGTCAAGAGAAGGCTCCACACATTTCATTGCCACCAACTCTTGCTAATCGCTGTTAATATACCATTCAATAAATTAACTTTGATTTGCAATGGGACTAAGCAAAAGCACTCTTCCCCCATTATTGTGCACACTGTGTAATTAACAACCTTAAAGATCTGATATGTTTGCATTTCCAGACCTCCACTGAAAGTATAATCAATAACATTTAGAAAATTTGAATCAGCATGCAGCACAGACCAAGTATGGGATGACAAATACAAATGTCAATAATATAAATAGCCTTCTAGCAGCAATAGGCTATATACTTGTGGCTCTGATTGTACTGAAAGTGGAAATGCAGAAGGGTACAGGGGGGCAGGATAGTCTAGTGGTCTAGGCGTAGGACTTCCAGACAGAAGGACGTGGGTTGCCTAACCCCTACCTGCTCCATGTAATAGCACCATGTAATTGTAAGTCGCTTTGGATAAAAGCGTCTTTTGACAATCTCAGTCTGGGCTTTTAGTCAATGAATGTCTAAAAGTGACATGTTACTACTGTATATCTTCCAGGTTTTTATGTTAACTCCAACACTTGGAGAGGCTAATTGACTAGATTGTGCAGAAGAAATACTTGTCAAAGGCCTGACATACATTAACTATTTGTTTTTTCCAGTTCACGTGTCTCCTGAAACTAATGCCTAGTAAGCCAACATGCACACATAGATGCAAACTCCTACACAAACAGCATAATTTGCATAAATGTGCGCTGGGTGAACTTTAGAGAGCTAGTGTGATTATTAATCAATGATATATTTTGGCTACCAAGAATACAGCACCCCATTCTGTCAGCTACACAAACACACTTTAAGACGGTATATTTTGTTAAAGATTGCCAAAAGATTGGTTTTTCTCTAGACTTTGAATCACCCAACAATAAATTCCTAGTTGTGGCTCTCCTTGCGGCTTTTGTGCGTGAGAAAAACACACTTCCATGCTTTTTATTCCAATGGAGCAGAGAGAGGTTTAGGTTTCTGAAAATAGCAGAGAAATCTCTCGGTCTCTCTTAGCAAGGGGCATTCGAGTGTCAAAGCCTGGCAAAGGCAACAGAAAGAGGGCCTTACAAAATGTACTGTTTTGCATTCATCCTCCCATTTACTGTAATTCTCTTTGTCTTTTTCTAAGGGCTACTGAGTGATAAGGTCTGAAAGTGTTAGGGTGATATATTTTAAAGGAGGGTTGGTCCCAGACTCTGTTCTGAATGGTTGGTGTTAACCCAGAGGGCTATATAGGTTTCTATGTGGTGAAGCGCTCACTTAGCGAACCGGCACTAAATCCATCTTTACTGTGACCTATTTTGCTAATATAAAAATTGATTTTGCAGGCCAACGCTTATCCAACTCCTTATTTCTCACAGATTATTCTAAAAGCAGACCTTTTTGCTCAGCCTACCAAAGGCATACCAAAGGCAGTAAATCTTGATTTGATGATCCAATTACTTTGGAATTAAATTGGAAACTCACTTTAAATCTCTCTCATATACACTACCCCTGGTGACTCAGCACGGTCTTCACAGTAATATATTAGTATATTAGAGAGAGATACAATGCGTACTTTCTGGGCGAGTTTAGACGTTTCTTGGCTGGCTTTAGTGATCTTCCCGGGGGGGGCTTGGCTGGCAGCTCCTCGGAGCTCCTCTAAAGTCTTCAGCAGGGTCTGGTTGTCTTTCTCCAGCTTCAACAGGCGACTGGATGTCAGCTCATTCACCTCTTCACCCAGAGACTTCTGGGGGACTGTAGGACAGCAGCATACTCTCAAAAAGGTTTCCCATAGTTTTCACAAACAAAGTAATAAGTTTATAACAAATCTTTTAGGTGACACATCACACAAATTATACTCCCCCCCCCCCCCACAAAAAAATTAATTCAAACACTAAAAATAAGGATGTCAATAAGACAACAGGTGTTCAATAAAGCAAACATTGATACTGTCAATATCACAATGGGTCTGTAATATATTACATAACCATATCTGATACCCTTAGAGGTTTTTTTAAATGCAATTCCTAACAAGTCCTGCACATATAGTCTTCTCTCTTAGCTGCCTTTATAATCCAAACTAACAGATTGTCTTCCAGGAACCATTAAATATTAATTACAGGACTTAATGAAGTAGAAAGAAAACCGGTCCAAGCTGTCAGAGATTCAAGGGACTAGTGCTGAGGCCAGGGCCAACAGCCGAGGGCCGAGGCTTGCTGTGTTGTCTATTTGAAGTCTTTTCTCCTTCTCTACTTGCGCAGCTTTACTTGTTTTCACAAGGCCTGAGGTTTGCTTGAACATCTTACAAAGCGTAACAGAACTATTTGAACTAAACAAAAACGTTCCATTTCTATTCTAGAACTCAATAACTTTCCCCACACAAACGCTGTTCGAAAGTAAGTTGAAAATCAGGTCAAACATTCTGTGATGTGCCAGGGTTCCAAACCCCCTGCCAGTCTAGCTCATCTACTCCTTTCACCCTACACAGCCCTCTTCCTCCCACCCACAACTCCATCTGCTCCTCACCCTCAGTCAGTTCGGGGGTCTTTGACAGCTGTTCCAGCTCCCAGCCAAGGTGGAGGGACTCGTCCATGCTTTGCTTCTGGGCCATCTCTAACACCAGGTTCTCCTCCAAAAGCTCCTCCATTCGCTTACGGTCCATGTCACGCTGCTGGAAAATGCCAGAAACCACACAGGCAGTATTAGTCAAATAAATTAGTCTACTGAGTGTATGAAATGCAATTATTATCATTTTTTTAAATAAAAGTAAACAAATCCCTCTATCCATCATTGTCTCAAACATCCAACCACCCATTGATTAATCCATCTTTCCATTGTATTAATCCTTCCAACCATCCTCGCTAAGCCTGAAAAGGTCGACTCACCACCCGCCCACACACCCAAACATCCAACCTTCCATCAATCCACCTATCTCACCATCTCCAGGTCGTGGAGCTTGGACTTCATCTGAAGGTTCTCCTTCTCCAGGAGGTGCAGTTTGTCAGAGCGAGTCCTGCTGCCGTCCAGCTGCTCCTCCAGCATGCTTTTGGTCTCCAGGAGAACCTGGTTGTCCTCCTTGAGTTCCTATAACCCCCCACATCACACAAACAGAAGTTAAGGAAACCATCGCAATGATAGGAACTTCCACAGTACTAAAAACAATATAAAAAAGGTATAGATCAAGTCAGACAAGTAGGAATTGTTACCTTTTCAACCATGCAACCTTCATTTAAAAGCTACTAACCACCCACACAGGTGTTTTGAGTTAATGTGGCCTCTTTTCAGGACTGAGTGGGTTTGTCCAAACCCTGCTTGACTGACATTTCTCAGTTTTGTCAACGAACGCCTTCTCTATGGGCATTAACGTCTCTAGCACTAACCTGGCCCACAGGCACCACTCCACAATAGCTTTGTTGGCTTGGTTTCAGAAAATATCTTAAATGAAACTGCGTGCCCGTGTTGTACCTCAACTCTGGCCTTGTAGAACTCGATGTCGTGAAGCCTCTCCTTGTACCGGGTCAACTCGCTCTCCAGCTTATCCACGCGGATGGCCTTCTCTCTGAGGGCATCCAACTCATCTCGGTAGGCCCGCGCTGACTTAGCATCCGATAGCAGCTGGTAGCTCTGTGGGAGAGGATAGTGAAACACAGAGCATGGACATTAGTAAGTATATGACCAAATGTCACGTGTCATGCGTACTTGCACACACTCAAACTTTCAAGTACATACTGATAAATCACGTAAAAGGGAACCTCACAGGAACATTGCAGGGGTCTCGTATAGCTGGTAGATTCATTAGCGTTTCCTGAGGTTTCGCCGCTTTTGGTTTGCACACTGCCCCGCACCACCCCCGCATTCTCTATGCAATTTGCTCATGATTTACGTTGCACTGGGTTGTGTGTAAAAACGCCAAAAAAACACGAGGCAGAAAAAATACTCCAGACGGGGAAAAAAGTGTCCGCTCCAGTGCAGTGTGCAAACACTCATTGATTAAAAATGGGAGCGGATTGAAGTGGGTCCGCTCCGCTGCATGTGTGCGAAGGCCTTTACAGACCCGTGTGTGTTTTTGAGTCATGAACCCAAGAAAGGAAGTTGTTCATACCTGGCAAACCCGCTCCCTAGCAACAACACTGGGTACTGCAAGTACAGCCAATCAACAAAGCAGCCAGCCCCACACACACACACCAAATGAAAAGCCATGCATTGCTGTTGTTAGGCTAAAGATAGTGCTAATAGCCCATAATAGGCTAAGCCGTTAGCTGGCAGGGTGATGGACTCCAACAGAGAGAAAACACTGAATGCACCAAGACACGGTGTGTGTGTGTGACGTTACCTCCTGTTGAAGCCTCTTTAGCTCAACCTCCATGTTCTCAAGCTCCTGCCTAGTGTCCATTAGCTGCTCACTTTTCTCTTCGCTGAAAAGGGGGAATAAAATAATGAGGCAAACAAAATTAATACATTTTCATTTAAAATATATTTATATATATTTTTAGATATAATATCTAAAAAATAAAATGTGACTAGAGGGATGAGAATAATCTCGGTATATTGAGTATACAATGTGGAATTAAATCTAAGTAAAATATTATCATAATATTGGCAAAAAAAACTACACATTTACTTTTGTAAAATCTTCTGATAATTTAACCGAGAAATGTTTTCAAATTTTTTTAGTTGACATTAAGTAGTAGACATTTTACCTTCAAAATACTCTATACATTAATCTTACCTTAGAACCTATCCATTTTAAACTCAGGTGCACCAACAAAGTCCTAAAGTACACTGGGGTTTTGGTGGCGACAATTAAACCAGTTTCTTTATTAAATAGCTTGTGTCTGTTTAAATTGCAGAAACCGAGACTACAATGTCTTCCTGTGTCTTTCCCTCAACTAGACTACTGGTAAACATGGTCTGCTTGCAGAACATCAATTTCAACATAAAACACAGACCACTGCAGGGAAACGTAGAGAATATAGTGCAAAAATAACTAAATAAACAAGGAAAGCCATCACCCTATATTATCATAAGCCTGTGATCAGTTCAATGGTAAACAGGTATGCAAATGTACCAACTGACAGCCTCGATTTTATATGATTTACCCACCTACAACCAGATAACATCGGTAACAGGGATGGAGAATAGGAGATAATGAATGGGTGTGTGTATAGGTTGTGTGTGTATTTAGATATCATCTGGTTAGGTGAGAGGTACTCCTTTAATCCGCCACCCACACACAACACAAACAATGGTGGCAAATCTACCATCAAAATCTCACACACCACGCGCACACACACACACACCATGATGGTAGCACTCCGGTATCATGCCATCTAATGCTCTGCTCTATCATTAGTTTAAATACAGATGTGTTAGGAGAGCTGGGGCACGCCCGCTCACGAGCTCTTCCTTGTTTGCGTGACAGGAGAGAGAGAGGGAGAGAGAGTGCGTGCGTGTGTGTGCATGTGTGTGTAGCACCTCGTGGAGGGGGAGAATGTGCCAGCTGCTTTGAAGAAAGAGACCTGGCATTCTTGAGGTGCTGTATTGTTTGTCAGTGTGTGTGTCTGTGTGTGTGTGTCAGACTGTGTGCTGCACTGCACATCTGACAGCCTATGATCCCAGCTCTCTGGTTTGGGTGCCTGGCACCATGCTCGCCGTGTTTTCTCCTCTTTTTCTTTTTCTGCCTGTTCCAGTGTCTCTCACTCGTTCTCCCTCTCCTCTCCACAAATCTCGTCTCTGTATTCCTTTCCTGTGTGTACTCATACTGTATGTATGAGTACACACATACGTGCGCTAATGTATTCATTGTGAAGTTTGATCCTTCACTGACTAGGTGTGATCACCAGCCAATGGCCCCTGTATCTCTCACACACACACACACACAGACACACGATTAAACTGAGCATTGATAAAAGGTGTTAATATAAGAGAATATGAAAAGGATGGAGGTATAAGATAAGACAGCATTTGATCCCTGAGGAGGCAAAAGAATATCCAAACCCCCTTGTTATCATAATGCAGGTAATGAAAATTGAATTTGCTGAATATTGCATACTATCTGCAAATTGAGAATGATGATAATATAAGAAATTATTTTCAAATCAGCAAGGCGAATAATAAATAGGCACACGCAAGTAAAATAATCAGAATGAGAATTTGTATTTTTTTTTTTTTCTAAATCAAATGTTATATAATTATATATAACAGCCATTTGTATTATTGTAGATAGACCTATTCTAATAAGGCACACTTTGGAACTGCAGCTGCAAACAAGGCCTTCCTCGAAAGAGTGCCGTGTCTGGGTGAATTTGAGAGAGCATAAAGCTGCCACGTCACAGTAGCCTTACCGGCAACATCAACAGTAGAGCACTGTGGCCAGAACCCCGATGTCACTCACACACACTTAAAAATATATGTGATGCAGACACACGCATAAATGAATACGCACATACATGAGCGCATACAAAAAGACCACTGAATAAACACAGATGCAAACAGCCTCCCACTAGCAAACACACAGGCCTTATTTCAGCGTGGAAAGAACTGCAGTCAAATGACCAGGGCTAATCAAACAGGTCTTTTATCAACGTTCTGAGAAGCCATGGATTAAAGCCCTGCTCCATATTCCCACATTTTCCCTGGCTTCACATGATCTTCACACTGGACCCCACAAGCCACAACACCATAGCAACAAGTAAACAATGCTCTGGGAACCCATAAACATTAGGAAAGGAATATTCTCAGCATCTACTTTTTTGTCGTTCTCTCTCACACACACACACACACACACACACACACAGGGTTTCTAACAAAGGAAGCAACAGAAAGTCGTTCAAGGACCGAGACAAGACGGCCTTGCTGGCTACTGAACTTGAACTTCTACTCTGATCAGGCGAGGACCCTGCAGGACTTGTCTTTAAAATGCTGCATAGCAACCCCCATCAGTATGAAGGCTAGCTACTACAGCTCTGGAACACTTGTGTAGGTGGGAAAGATCCCCTTTTGGGAGAAAGGCTTTGGTTCATACAGTATGATAAATAGCCATTGGCTTGCACAAACACAGTGGCTGATGAAAAGAATAGCAAGCCATTCTTGTACACTGTGCAAGATCATCTATTAATATCATTACAGGCTTTTATAAGTGTTTTAATACAGAATTAGCTAAGCATTATGTGGACATGATTGGACAAAGCACAAACAACGCAGTCATGCACTCAGACGCACACACCCAATAAACTCATCCTAGCTCCTTGAGTGCACAATCCCACACTGCCAAATTTAAAAAATATTAGAAAGTAGAACACACAACGCAGATAAATGGCTGTCCTCATTCTCAGGTGAGAAAGATTAATCCAAACATTTTCAGCATGGCGTAATGCAATGGGAATGTTTTACTTGAATGCACTTAAGTCCTTGTAACCTCCAACATCATATTGAGAAACAATCAAAGCACTTAATGTTCTTTTATGGCAGACCTCTTGATGTCAGTCAGATATTACTGTGCATTATTGGAATACTTCCCCAATGGAACAAAGGGATGTGCTGAGCATTAGGCTTTTGTCTGGCCTGGGTGATAGCACTTTAAAGAGGAACCTCTATTATTCAGAGATACAGTAGGCTACAATGGGAAAGGCCTTTCCAAGGTGCGTTTGTGTACGAGTGTGTGATTTCCCCACAGCGGCACAGTCTCTTGTCAGTAACAGTGAAGCAAATGGGAAATGTATTATTGTGGTCCGCTCTGCCATGTCACACCAGCGCGTCTTCGACTCGGTTCAAGGCAACACTGACTACATAATGAAGAAGGACAGTTACAGCATTTCAAAATCAGAAATGTACCAATATGAGTTGTGGTCTAGGAGTTTTTCCATTTTGTGTGGGGAATGTAGCTGTGTGATGAATAGTGATTATTGGAAACTTGTTCAAAGCCACAATACAAGTTTCTGGGCCAAATGGGGGCAGTTATTCTCCATCTAACGTACAATTACTGTTACAATTAGGTCATTTAGCAGACTTGGCAGACAAAGCGACTTACAATTACATTATGCTATTACATGAAGCAGGTAGGGATTTCTTGCAGGTAGGCCAACTCTGGTTCTCGAACCCACGACCTTCATGCTGGAAGTCAAACACCCGGACCACTAGACTATCCTGCTCCATACAACTAATGTAGCCCTATGACAGAGGTGTCACACGTGTATTTTATAACAATCATAGGTCATTCAGGTTTGCTTGTGCACCACCAACCAATGTATTGGTTACTTCACTAGTTTTGTCTCTACTGGTTTACATGGTATAAAAATAAGGAACGGACCCACAGTTAACAGGGATGAAACGGTTACTGGACTCACGATAAACCACGGTAAAATTCCCAACGGTTACATTTACATACTTTTAAGCATTTAGCAGATTTATCCAAAGCGACTTACAA